>JAOXOE010032123.1:0-11330 GCA_028565055.1 Phoeniculus purpureus
CAGTTAGATACTAGGACAAAGGTTGGACTCGATGACCCTAGAGGTCCTTTCCAGCCATGATGATTCTGTGATTCTGTAATGCCAATTGCCATCCAGTGCAATAACTAAAAGAATAAGAACAGAAAACTATTTCAGAATATCTTGTTTGCATTTAATTCACTGGTACTAAAGAAAATTCACTACTCTGAATATTACATTTGGTTCAGATAAAACAATATGAAAGGAAAAGTCTTTTTTTATTTTCACAGAATCACACAGAATCACAGAATGTTCCAGGTTCGCATGGGCCTTGAAAGATCATCTAAAACAACCCCTCCTGTCAAAACAGGATTCTTTCTGAATTTATGAATCATATTTTAGCTTTAGTTAGTGTATCTAAATTCCCCTAACATTTTTTACATTAGTTCCATTAATCTGGCTTTTTTTTTTAACATATATTCAGGTACAGGTATAGACTTTTCTTTTTACATCAAGATAACAGAGACTGTGTTGGTTTGCCCCATGGACAGAAGTAAACACAGATTATTCTCCACTTCCACCCGGTACAAATGTGTAGCCGCTCTTTTAGGAAGCAGGGTCTTGATACGCATAGCAGTTGCTCTGAAGGACGAATGTCGCTGTCACAATCCACTATCAGGTAGAACACCTTGCTTTCTAACTGAACTCCATCAATTTTGGGTGTCTAGGGGTGGCTGACCTTAACTCCTGAGTAATGTTCAATTAGAAATCTTATCATGACTGGGTTTTGTGTATTCTCCAGAAAAGAATGGAGTGAAGTGCTAAGTCACTTCATTAACAAGCGTGCCAAGGAAAGGGAGAGAAAGTAAACAAAGAGGGGGCAAGAGTTGTGATAGCTACCACCATGGATCTGTGGCATCATGTTAGTCCAGTGTCCAGTGGGGGAGCATTCCAAGTCTCTTCAGGTCTAGTGGGAGAACATTCCAGTTGGTCCCCACTAGTCTTTACATTTTATAAAGTTCTCGGTGCCACTTTCCATGATCATGCCTCCCACTCCACAGTGGGACGCGTGCCCAGCACTGTCTCCAGAGGGTCCCAGAAATTTCTAGAGAATCTTTATGCCAACCCTGGGTTCCACGCACATGGACAGAGGACAAGGCCGCAAGGTGTGCCCTTGGTTGCCAAGGCAATGAGATCCCAGTGGTTACATAATATCTGTTCTGCCAGCAGTGTTGAGGCATACAGAGTGCCCCTAGCCCCTTACAGCCACCGACAAATTCTGTACTCCCTGCTTCCTCCTTCCCTTCCCTTTTACTTCCGGGATGACGTCATATGGTTTGGAATATTACTTTGGTCAGTTTGGGTTAGCTGGCTCTATTCACCTCTCAGCCTACTCATGGGGAGAGTGTTACAATAGAAAAACAACCCACAGACTTGCTGCTGGGCAAGCACGGCTCAGCAGTGGCCAAAACACTGGTGTGTTAGCAACACCCATCCAGCCACCACCGCAAAACACTGCACCATGAGAGATGTCATAGAGAGGATCAACTCCATCTCAGCTAAACCAAATACAGAGATAAAACTATCTATGGTTTTGTACTATAGTCCTCCATGTTTTAAGAGTAACAAAATACAGTATGAATTGTTTGAGTTTTCTCATTTACAGATTTACATTATAAGATTCCTTAAGGCATGCTGCAAAGAACTGCATCTTACACAGAAAACTAGTAATTACAAGTCTTCCTACAGAGTACTTGAGTATATTGGCTTCAACAAATGCTGCACTGAGATACATTTAAAAAGGTTTGAAATGTCTTTTTACTTACATAAAATAATGGTTTCCTACTAGGCTGTCACTAGTGACCTAGGATCAACTAGTACTAATACTAGACACCTTTTATAAATACAAAAAAAGGAATACAATTACAAAATTGTGTTACTAAATTACTTATGTTTTTTTCAAATTCTAGGTACCAGTTGCATTTATTTTCTCTATTGGCATTTGTAAAGAACAGTTTTGGAGAAGGAAGCAGTTTGTTTAATTGTTTTTCATGAGCAAAACTCCTTTATTAAGAGACGAGTCATGTCATTGCAATTCAATCTGCATCAGACCAATGGATAGTCTGATTCTCAAAGCTAGATTCTCAATGCCATTTCTGTTCAGGTCAGCTCCACAAGCTACGGGGCTCAAAATCAATGAAAGATATTCTGGCCTCTTGGCCACTTCAGGATCTCCAATTTTCCTGACACTAAGAATCTTTGTGTTTTTCACCAACATTAAGTCTTCTGGAGGTCATCTCCAGCTATAATCCGCCAAAACATTCCCAAACTGCAATACCTGTTTACATGTATTTTTTTAAAGGCAACACATGTTTAACATGTTCTTGTTAAAATGCAAGCGTTTCTGTTCAACATTCTGAATGGGATCCATTTTGTCAGTTTCCTAGACTATACAGTACTAAAGTTAAAAAGACTCTGAATTTTGTCTTCAAAAACATTCTAAGGTTATTGTTTTCTGGTCAAATATCATGAAGAATAGGTCTTTCCACATTGTGAAGAGTCAGAAAAGCTAAAAACATTAGAATTTGCCTGATTATTACTTTTTTATTTTGAAAGAAATTACCAGTTAAGATGTGAAGATCTCATTTCTCCTATACACATTCATACCTTAAACCCATTGTAACATTGAAAGTCCTTAAATTTTCTTGGCAGTTTTAATCAGCTAATTATATTTGTACATGGCTCTTTGTCACTAGGCTGCTCCTTACCCATTATAGTCCTTATTTTCATGATGAATCACAATTGGCTTCAACAGTAATATAAATGTAATGTATGTTCTGCTCTCCGTCTTTACGATTAATTCTACTAGTGGTACACATTTTCACAAGTGAATGGCACCGTGTTTCCTGCCCCGAACACTTCATGCTGCCTTCAGTTCTGTCTTAATGACATTTATTTGAAATTATAGCTAAATAGTCTTGATTTAATGGCTGTTGTGGCCCCATGTCTGAAGGTGATGTCAGTAATAAAAGCAAATGAGGTAAGCTTATAAAAAATAGTAATCAGACTGTGTTTGCACATATAATGGAAATGCTTCACAAATACACCAGCAAAATGGAATTACAGTTTTTAAAATGTGACTGCTGGAAGTCAAGAGTTCAAGAACAGATCGCCAGCATTATTTCATATTCCTCTCCAAACTTTCACCTCTTTAAAGGACCTGTGACAACAACGAAAAGGCTATAGCCAAAACAGTTAAAATTCCAGTTTTGATCCCCTTTAGACAAGTAAAAATGAATAGTATAAATCAGAGTGTAGAAAGACTTACTGACATTGATAATTCTTCTACCAGAATAGCACGAGGAATTAGAAGGGCTTGTCACCACAGAGTTAGACCTACCTCTTTCCTTAGTAGTCTTGTTTTGCTTAGGTTAATTTGAATCATTCTAAAAAGGTTAATTCCTTCCCACCCTCTCCCCTAAATGTCTTTATAGACAAAATTATGTTGCCTGACAGAAGCATGGAGGATGCAAGAAAAATAACAGCAGAAATAGAGTACTGTGATATGGTTAAAAGTACATAATGGAAAACAACAAAGAAAACATAAGAAGAAGGATACTACAGAGGTTTAGTGTTAGGGGCATAGGCATTTTCGCTTTGACCTAGGAATGAATGGTTGCCATGCACCAAGGATGACAAAGATTAACAGAGTCACTTCAGGTTTTAATCAGCAGCAATACCATCTTCTCCAAAATATTCTGGAAACATCCTACAGCATACAAATTGAAATGGTAAAGCCACTGTCTATAAGGTCCTGGGAAAAGTCTACTTACAGTAATCATGCAGTTTCGAGGAGCCTTGCAAACTTTCCTTTAGCATCATTGTGACATTTGCTTTCTTGTATTTTTCAGGAGCCTTTCCCTAATGCAGTGACCTTTCAAAAGTAATCAAGGCTATCCTTGCAACAACATCAGACATTTCCCTTGGTATCTGTGGTGCAAAACATAAGGTCCTGTGGACTTACATATATGTGGTTTCTTTAAATGCTTCCTAACCTCATCTCCCTTCACTGAAAGGAAGTCTTCCATGCTCCAGAATTTTACTGTGGTCTCAGGACTCATTCCAGAAGGCTGGTCTTACCAGTAAAGACTGAGACAAAATAGGCATTCAGTGTGTTCTCTCTGTCATTTATCATTAGTACTACTGCACCATTCTGAATGAACCCACACTATTCTCACTGCTATGTGTGTTTGATTGCCTATTTGTCAGGATGGACTTTTCTTGAGCTTGGAGGAGGTGATCCTTGGAAATAAAATAGCTCTCCGGGACTCTGTTTATCTTCAGGGATGTATGCCTTGAGATTCTTCCAAACAGATCCCTGAAGAGGCCAATGTCTGGTCTTTTGAAATCCAGAACTGGTGTCTGCTCCCTCCTTGTGGAATTATGAACATCACTGTCTTATTATGGTCACTGCAGCCAAGGCTGTTCCTGACTTTCACATACATGACAGTTCTTCTTTGACTGGACCATGCTGGGTCCTCAATCACATATGCCAGGAACTTATTATCAATGCAGTCTAGAAAATCTCCAAGATCACTTAGACCCTCTTTGTTGTCCCTTCAGTAGATATCAGGGAGTTTAAAGTCATCCATAAAGACTAGGGCCTCAGAATGTGATGCCCCAGTCATTCACAGAATGCCTCAGCTACTATTTGTTCTTGGTCAAGAGTTCTATAACAATACCCACCGCAATAACAACCATGTTGGTCTGCCTGCTAATCTTCATCCTCAAGTTCTTTGTTGGTTCCTTAGTCATGCATGGGCAAAGCTCATTGCACTTTAGCTGCTCTGTCATGAAAAGGACAACCACTTCTTACTGTCTTGTTTTGTTTTTCCTGATGAAGCTGTTCATCTATCAGAGCAATACAGCTGTCCAAGCAGTCTCAGCACACTTCCTCAATCCCACTGAGGTCATAGTCTGTGACTGCACACATACTCTTTACGCATGTAGTAAGTATATGAAGTGCAGAGACACTTCAGAGGCACCCAAGCATGCCAGTTTCCTAGTTCAGACTTGCATGCAAATGCTCAAGATGCTCTTCAGCTCTATTTGTTTTTTACTCTGTGCTTTTTGCTCCTATTAAACCAGGTCCTTGGCTTGCCTACTCCATCCACAAATTCTTTACTTGTTTTTTGGAAATTCGCTTCTTTGCCAGTGGTTTATAGTTTAAAGCACTCTATACCCAGTTGACTACATTAACTACATCAAAGGTGAGCAATTTGTACTATTTAAGCAAGTATACTGCACCAAGGGTCTGACAGAAGATCTTATTTGCCTATATTCTTCTCAGCTAGAGTTTGCAAGAAAACACTGTGTACCACTGTTTACTGTGAACAAATTAGATAACAGTATTTCAAATCTGCTCTCAATGCAGGCTGCTTCAATAGCCAAATTTTTCTAAACACAATGTTTCAAGCAAAACTGACCTGAGTAAAATAGCTTGGGAAATGTAAAGATTTACAGTTTATCAACATCACACTGTTACAAGCACAGCATGTAATTCCGTAAACTACTACTTCTTTCGCTTCTCTGGAAGAATTTAAAAGTGTCCTGCCTTTTCCTTTTCTACAGCACTTGCCTACATGTACTCAGAAAACAAAAGCATTGCAAAAGTACAGACTATTAAGCAAACAACCTTCCTTGCTTCTTCTCCTTAACTTTAAAAAGGATCCTCTCTCCTACTAATCACATCAAATATACTTTCTTTTTAACAGAATGAACTGAAGTCAGGATATTGTCATATCACAGAATCACAGTACATCAGGGATTGGAAAGAACCTCGAAAGATCATCTAGTCCAATCCCCCAGCCAGAGTAGGATCACCTAGACTAAGTCACACAGGAACATATCCAGGCAGGTTTCAAATGTCTCCAGATAAGGAGACTTTTGAAGATGACATTGGTCTTCAAACCAGTGATCTGGAGATCATCCAGACCACACTGCCTCAGTTTGGCTGCAAGGATGCTGTGGGAGACTGCGTCAAATGCTTTCCTGAAGTCAAGATAGATCACATCCACTTTCTTTGCCACATTCTGTCCACCTGGTTTTGCCCTCATAAAAGGCTATCAGGTTGGTCAAGCATGACTTTCCTTTGGTGAAGCCATGCTGGCTGTCCCTAATGACCCTCTTGTCCTTGATGTGCCTAAAGACTACATCAGGGATAAATTGTTCCATCACCTTTCCTGGGAGGGAGGTGAGGCTAACCAGTCTATAGTTACTTGGGTCCTCCTTCTTACCCTTTTTGAAAAATGGAGTGATATTTGCTATCCTTCAGTCCCCATGCACCTCTCCTGATCCCCATGACTTGGCAAAGATGATGGGGAGTGGCCTAGCAACGATTTCCACTGTCTCCCTTAACACTCGCAGGTGCATCTCATCAGGGCCCATCAATTTATGCACATCAAACTTGTTCAACTGATCCCTGACCCAGTCCTTATGAACCAGGGCAAACTCCTCTTTTGTCACAGCTTCCTCTGGGGCCTCAGCAGTCTGGGGTTTGATATCAGGACAGCACCTAGAAGTATAGGCAGAGGCAAAGAAAGTGTTGAGTATCTCTGCTTTCTCTGTATCTTCTGTCTTCAGGGCACCCACCTCATTCATCAGGGCTCCTACATTGCCTCTAGTTTTAGTTTTACCTGCAATGTGTTTGAAGAAGCCTTTTCCGTTAACCACACAGGTCTTCTGGCTCCTTTCCTTGACTTCCTACCTGTTGGAATGCTCTGATCTTGTGCTTCAAAGAAGTGGTCTTGTATGAATCCACAGTGTTCTAATCATTACAATAATCTTTGTAAAAGGCTCTGTGCTGTTTGTATGTGCTTTTCATAGAAAAGCTCACCCAAGATCTCTTTAAGCTGTATAGAATGCTGCAGACTCTTATGACTGTTATGGTACTGGGATGCTTTACCTACCGCTTGAAGTTCTTCTGTGAGTCCTTGTGCTATTTTGCAGTTGGTGTAGATGGTATGGAAATAGGAACTGAGGCCCAAGTTTTCTGCGCTAATGCAACATGGATAAATGTGCTCCTTGGATTTCAGAACAGAAAGTATGGAGTTTATTTGACAAAGGTTCTTTCAATAGTCTGTTGGAACTAGTTTAGCAGTGTGATTTGAAAGGCAAGACAGAAGTGGATGAAGATTGTGTGCTGGTGAGATACAAAGAATTGTAGCTGACTGTTGTAGCTCAGAAAACTCCTGATAAGATGAAGTATGGATACAACCCAAAAGGCTCTAAGGCATACTGTTTCAGTGCTTCTATAAGGGGAAAACAAGATTTTCATCCTGTGTACTTGTTTTCTTCGGAATAGTTTTGGATCTTGAGACAAGTCTTGTTTGTATTAAAATAGAACAAGTTGCCATGTAATATTACATTTTAGAGAAGTACACACCCTACTCCTTTAATTTTATCAGTTGAAAAAAGTTATGAAGGAAAATTTTAAACAAAGTTGATATTTTGTTATTTTTCTTGTTTGTTCATAATTGTATGAGGCCTGCATATGAAAATTTTAACAGTACTTTTAATCTGAAATTTTTATGCACTATTGGACTAGATGATCTTTCGAGGTCCCTTCTAATCCCTAATGATTCTATGATTCTATGATTCCCCATTCCCCCAGTGACCTGTCCTGAGGAAAGGTGACACTGTCCCAAGGACCTGCCCTTAAGTGGTGTCACTAGGTGAGCAGATAAAAGGGGATGGTGATCTTGGTCCTGTCTTTTTTTGCTGAGGGCTTTCAGCCCAGCATGGGGGCTGGAGCCTCGTACTAACCACAACCCCCCCTTCCTGGACCGGTGGGGGCTGGGGGGAAGATGGCTTCCAGTGGCTCCCTTCCCCATTTTCCCTGTCGGAAATGGGATGGAGGAGGCTCACCGGGTCTGCTCCGCTCCCGTAAAGGGCAGGGTGGAGGAGCATGGCCCCATGCCATGCTGACCCTGGCGCGGCCCGGACCTGATGCCATGGACCGGAGAAGCAAGAGTTTGATGCAGATATAGCACTA
This sequence comes from Phoeniculus purpureus, assembly GCA_028565055.1. Lineage (NCBI taxonomy): Eukaryota > Metazoa > Chordata > Aves > Bucerotiformes > Phoeniculidae > Phoeniculus > Phoeniculus purpureus. Next base: position 8,012 of record JAOXOE010032123.1, read on the forward strand.
CCACCTCCCCGGAGCAGACCTTCAGCATTGCGGTGAGCTAAGGAATTCCTCTTTCTTCCTCCTGGAGCTGAGACAGGAGGAGAAAGAGGAGAAGAGAGGGTCCTGGGAAACCCTCTCGGCCATGTGCAGAGTGTAGGGGGATGGCCCTGCTGATGCAGCCTTGCGGCTGGTCTCCATCTTGGGTCCCACATGTGACTAGGGCCCTGCGGCTGCCACCTGAGAAAGACCGGGGGTGCTTAGTATTGGGGAGAATTCCTCCGTGCTTAGCTGAAGAAAGCAGAAGAACTTGAGAATCCTTAAACCTTGGGCATGAAAGACAGAGTCTGTGTTCTTTGCTTGAAAGCATGTCTCCTGCACCAAGGGATGCAGTTCAGGCGCTGAGGAATCAGACTGTCCCAAGAGCGTTGAGCTGGAGAAGCTATGCTGAAGTATTGAAGAATTCACCAGGAGTCTGCAAACAGCCTAGGTGCCCTGTTTGCAGGCAGGGGTGATACATGAATAATAAAGTTGGTGGTGGTACTCGTCCCTACCTGACTGACATGCTCTTTTCCCCCCAGATCCCTGATGTGAAAAAAGACCCAAGGACCAATATGATAGTGATGTCCCATTGTATTTTTGTCAGAATATGTGATAGCATTTGTGACACAGTTTCTAGTTTTTGTGTACTAACTTCCTTAACTTTTTCTTCTTTTCTGTATACAGTTATAGAGTTAATAAACCCTTTCCCCTAAGCTATCCATTGTCTGGCAGATTTATCTGAGATCTCATCGAGACTTAACTGCTTCGTTTTCTTTTCATTTATCTTTAATTGTGGTCTTGGACCCACCACAAATGTTTAAAGATAATGTTTAAATAACTTAAATAACATAAAGACTTAAAATAGAACTTATTTCTTAGGAGTTGAATGCCTAAATGGTATAAAAACATTAGCACTAAAATACAGCTGCATAATGCACATTTTTTTCTATGGTTTGTTTTTCATTTTAATGATTCTTTTCCTGGGAAATAAATATAAAAATCAATGCAAAAATCTTTTTCTTCTAATTTCAATGAAACATCTTTTTCTGAACTGGTATTGGGATGAAAAAAATAACATAAAGAAGGCCACATATGCAAGTTGTGGCTTTTAAATGGTAAAAATTTAACATCTTAAATCATAAAACACTAACCTGTTTTGATACTGATTTGAATTGTTATGCATATCTACAACATACATTGCAGCATATGACAGAAATTCCTACCTTAGCAGTAAGATGAGAGGTCAGTCCTGCTGGTAAACTAGTTTAGCTTCTGTATAGCAATATTGTGGCACTAATTATTTCTGCCTCCTAGCATGTTGATTGTCTTGGGAATGGTACAATGCTTATACTTTTAATATCTGAAATTTGCTCAAATTTGGGTTGACTATTTCAGTACAGTATTTTCAGTGTAGTGCTTGTCTGTATCCTTAATACTATTTCCCTAGTTTGCACCCATAATAGTGGCTCAATTTCAATCACTTTATCAAGGAAACATTTAGGTCTATAATTTTTTTTCAGGATTTTACAGATTATGTATGGTGTGTATCCTGGGCATTTTTGAAAACATCAAATGTCAGTTGGATGATGTTTCTGCTGACTTGTGGAGATTCTTTACAAAAATATCTTTAGACATACTTATCTTTATAATCCCCTTTGCCAGGTTGGTACTCAGAAGATGCTAGAGTCTACTGACTTGGTCACATATCCTCATGAATGCATTTAATGATTTGTTTAAATTTTTCATAAATGAGGGCACTGTTTTCTAAGATTCTTAACAGAGGTCTTATCTAATTGAGGATTTATACAAACAGAAGTGAATTCTAGCACGTAAGTTAGGAGAAACACCTGTGAGATTTTTGAAAATACAGTGAAATGAAGAGTGTACCTAATGAATTTCTCTATTCCCTGGGAGAGTAATTTTTCCAGGAAGAGGTCTATAACCATGACCTGTCATGAAGGACTGAAGAGCATAACTAGACTAGTTAGGATGACAGTCTTAAAATACTGGAAAGGCACTTGCCAAGGAATAATACTGTATTCTTAATTTCTCTGGGATTGAAAATCAGGAATAACAGGAATAAAAACTTTACTAGAAATATTTAAATGGAAATTCTATTTTTTCTAGCAATAAAACATCCTTAAGGACAGTTCAGATAGAAAGATGTTGTAAGGATGAAGTGATAAGATATCCTATATCGGAGCTTATCTGTCAGCTCTGTTGTTCGTTCTCTTGGTATTCTTACATGTACTGCAATGAGAAGCTGTACGTATTAAGTATATAGAAACATTCCTTTCAGTTGATCAATTCTAGCTAATTAATTATATGTACTATATTAGCTGGTATAATCTATTACATGTTGAAGAAATACTTTCTAATACTAAATCTAAATATCCCCTGCCACACTATACAGTCTTTTCCTCTAATCCTACCACTTGCTGTAGGACTAGAGAACAGACCAACACCCACTTCACTACAACCTCCTTTCAGGTATTTGTCGGCAGCTGTAAGGTCTCCCTTCAGCCTTATTTACTCCAGAATAAACAACTCCAATTCACTTACCTGCTCCTTATAGGTCTTTTGCTCTTGACTGGCTTTATTACCTTTCTCTGGACTCTATTCACTACTACTCTTTAGGACTGGCCATGCAGTCCATTTTCAGTCTAGTGAATAGAGTACTTATCCAAGCCTTGAGCAAGATCCTGAAGGAGAATACTCTGGGAAAGGGTATCAGAAGTCCAAGTAGACAATTGCCACAGCTCTTCTCTCATCCACTAATCAGGTTAACCTGACTAATCAGGTTAGTGAAGCAGGACCTGCCTTTCATAAAGCTGTGAATAATGGGCTGGATCACCCATTATTTTGAACTTTTGTTCAGACCTCTGCTGCATAAAAACGTAAGGTCCTTGCAGAATGGGACTGAGGGGAGCTAGCATAAAAATTTGGATCGCCACATTGTTCATTGATCCAACGAAATCTATAAGCCTATTTCCTGACCTGCTTAGACTGTCTAGAAGCAGTCAGGCAGTTCTTCTTGTGAATGAACAGCAATCCTTAATTCCAAGTACATATTTGGTATAAAGATAAAGCATACTTTTTATAACACTAGTATAACACAGTATGTATCATCCACAGCAGCAGAGTTAAATAAAATCACTCTATTCATAAATAAGGTTTACATTTCTAAAGGTTAACCCAGGAGCTGCTTTGCTGTCTGGACTTTGGGCGTGCAGACTTTGATCGCTTCAGGGACCTGCTGGCCAAAGTATCATGGGATGGAGCCCTAGAGGGAAGAGGGGCC
>JAOXOE010032124.1:0-11329 GCA_028565055.1 Phoeniculus purpureus
GAAAAAGCAAAGCGTACAGGCGTGCCAGATCTTGTAAGCCTCTGCTGTGGTATTGAGGCCACCACCATGTAGTTTAAATATCCAGATGAAACTGTCCCACTGCTTCTTAACTTTCTTAAATATTGAAATAGGTCTGTTTTGTTAATTTGTGCCCTTAGCATAGTTTTAATTGGAAGGACTAAACCACAAAACGTGCATTGCATTGTATTTGCTCTCAAATGTTTTACTGGTTGTATTTGTTATGGGTAATGATTGTGTGGCAAACACCCATGTCATGTGCAGGAGATACTCAGTGTCAAAACAGGTAGTTTGTACTGTCTTAAATCTCTGATTGGCTTGTCTGAGTTGTTGCATGCTGTACATAACTGAATTGCTTGTTACTCTGACTATATTCCATGCTCTTGCAATACCCTTCTCCTTGACAAGTCACTGAACGAAAAACCCAAGTCACCGTGGCACTCAGAGCTCTCCTCTAATATCATTTCCGTGAAGGAGAAATGTTGCGGTCTTTTTCCTATTGAGTTTTTGTGAAGCAGAAAGCCTCTGTGCCTTTTGTGTATGGCACCACAGAGCTGTCCTCGCCGTCATACTGAAATCCATGAAAGGACATGTGTTCTTCAAGTGTAGAACTAGGTGGTTCTACCTCCGGCCATGTACCACTGGGAATACTTTAGGAACAGGTATACCTACAGGGTTACCTTAAGGCAGGTTTTAAAAAATTAAATATGCTTCATGGTATTTTTGGTTTTTTTAATTCAGTTTACATGGACAACAAAAATACTTTGTCCTGTGTGTTTGTGAAAGTCCACTTCAGCTGCATTTTTTCCACAAAGGTAAAGAACTTGGATCGAGACGTTTATGTGTGTACTGTCAAGTCACATAATAGCGTAATATACAGCACAATATAAAAATATCAACAAATGTTTGAGTTACCAGGTAAGAGTAATAACATGCAGTCTCATCTACACATAATAGATAGATAAAAGGGCTGTCCATTGATTCAGATACATAACCAAACCATTTTAAGCACATCGGCACACGTTGGTGCAAGTGAAACCTGTTGGTTAAAGAGCAAACAAAACTTGGAGAAAGGGCCTTTATAGGAGGGTACGTAACATTCAATATAATTGTGTAATTGTCTTCCTGAACCTGAATCCTCAACAATATGGACCAAAAAAACCTCCCCAATATGATACCAAAGGCTTCTCGTAAATTGGGGTCCTTTTGACCCCCCCACTCCCAAAATGCAAAGCCTATACTCTAAATCAGCTTTTATCAAACTATCTGTTTAATTTCTTAAATTGTTTCCACAAGTCATGGAAATGCAGTTGCTGTCCAGCAGCATCAACAAGAGATGTGCTTCAACAAACAACTACCCCCATGTGTTATGTTTAATTGTCCTGCTTTCAAAAGCCAATCTTTGGTGTTTTTCCCTTCAGAAGTGCTCTTGATGTATCTAGTGACAGAACCAAGCGGTACAAGGTATGATGCTAGCCTCTTTTTTTTTTTAAGAATTCTGCAAATAAACTGTGCTCACTGTGAAATTAAGAGGACATATTTACACCCTGGGTGTAGGTACATCTCAGGAGACCAAGCAAAGCCCCAACACTTGGCTTTGCATTGTTTCTTGGTGGGATGAGGCTAGGATGCTGATTGTGCATTGGTAGCTCCACATGAGACTGGATCACACGCACTGCAATTACTGAGTTGAGCCACTGTTGATTAAGGCTGTATTTTTCCTTGATACAGCTGATGGAGATTACAGAGGAAGAAACTCCTCCTTTTTTTTCCCATATATCTTTAACCACAGTATATGTGACAAGAGGTAGGGGTTGGATATGAGGGAGTGACTCCATTTGGGATTGGTCTCTCTTGAGTGAGTGAGTGAGTGAGTGAGTGAGTGAGTTTTCCCATTCTTCTCATTGTCCTCTCTTTGTGGTTTGTACGTATTTTGAGGGCACGAAAAGCTCATTACCAGCCCCTTGTGATGGGCTGAAGGAGTGCTCCAAATAGACTGCTTTCTAGGGTCTTGTCCAGGAATGATTCCTTGCCTTTTAACTGTTTGAAAAGCTGTCGTGACATGTCCTGAACAAAGCCATAGAGGAAATGCTGACCAGGTTCTCATTTGGCTGGGTTCCCAAGTGTGATGCTGAAGGTGAGTGGTTCACTCCTGTGTAATCCGAGTCCTTTCCCGCATCCATTTCCCTTATCTTTCCAGTCCCCTAATCTGATAAAACTGGGGAGAGGCAAGAGAGGGAGGGTGAGGACTATGTGATGTAACATCCACTACGGGAAAGTTGTGAGGCAACACCACAGAGCCTGCAGCACACCCTCACCATGGTTTTACAATGGCTACCACCCAGAGAATCTGAATTGTGTTTAAGAAGCTGAAGACTCGCCATGACTGTGTGAGACCTAGAGCGAAGAAAGCTGAGCATGGCTTCTGCTCAATGGCACATGCTCTTGCTTCTCATCTTGCTGCCTCCCACCTGCACCTGGGGTGAGAGGAGCAGCAGTTGTATGCTGAGGATACCCCTGAGGAAAGGGAAGCTTGAAGCCAGTTGCAGTGCTGAGGTAAGTCTGTTCCTGCTTCCTGGGTTTTCCAGCTTGTTACAGGTGGATGGTATGGGGAAAGCAGAGGCAGTGGAGTAGAGTGAGCTGGATTGTGTATGGATTGTCTGCAGGCATGTAACCGTATGAAATCCCTGCTGGGCTGGCTCTCAGCCAGCTGGTAATCCCCGACTAATCTCTCTTACTGGCAGATTCTGCCTAGATTACAAGAGTGTGCAGCTTGTGTATCAGGACGAGTATGAGCCATGCTCGTGTTGAGGGTCTTGGGGTATGTCTCACAGAATTACACCAAAAAGGGCTTTGTCTGCAATGTAGGAGAGGAATTTGTTCAAGTATGCTTTTGTTACCAGTGTGGTGCTGTGAGGTCTGCAGACAGGCCAGTTTTTGTCCTTGTGATGTTTCACTGGAGTAAATCTGCATACATTTGGGATACAGCAAAGCCTCGTTAATTTGAAGAGGTTTTATCCAGAATGCACAAAGTCAAAACTACAGACAATAATCAGTTCCAGGCACGTTTTTGTAGTTCCAGCAGAACTATGTGGCCTGTGTATTAAGAAACTGCTTGCATTCATACGGCTCCTTAAAACACCTCTGTACTAGTGTGAGAGTCCTTATATTAGGCTGTGCTTTCCCATGCTGTCTAAAGCACAACCCACTGTGCTGCAGGACCCCAGCAAGCACAGGAGAGTAGGCAACAAGTCTAGAGAAGGCTGGGCTACTCTTACGCTCAGCAGACTATGGGAAGCCAAAGGAGAAGAAGTGCTTTTCTCAGTACCAGGAGATGAAACTGGGAGGAAGCTGGTTCTGTGTATTTGCTAATGGAGAGAACTAGGGCAGGTTAACAGAAGCTGTTGAAAATAACTGCCTGAAGTGTTTTCTAGGTGAATTTCCAAATGGGATTGAAAATGTCTCCTTGCTAAAGGAAAGAAGAGAAGAGGAAGAGCATCACATTATATATGAGTATTCTACTTTACTGTACTATAGAACATATACAATATAGTGGTGTATATTCATTAAGCGTACCTATATAAATATAGACATACAGATATAGTCTGTGTACATATGTATTTAGCATACATATATATTTAGTATACGTGTGTATATATGTGTACATATATATATATAGTGTATAAACGAGGCTTCAGAAAGCCAAGTAACTACCATAGTTCAGTTACCGCGTTTGGAATTGCAGTACTATTAATTCATCCCAAACTGCCTGTTCGCACTGTCAGTCTCCAAGGATGCCTGCAGAAGCTGCAGTTATGGCACCTGGTGTGTGTCCTTGTGTCAGTGTGCCTACACAGCTGATGTGTAGGCAATCACATGACTGGTTTCCCAACATGGTGAACAATGCTCCTGGCTCTGGCAGTTTGCATGCAGCTACTCAGAGTATTTTTAGAGATGAAGATTAAATAAAATCTCTAAATCTGGAAATAAAAGTTAAAGAGATAATCATTACAAGAGGGCTCTCTTCTTCCCTTTTTAAAACATTATTCTAATCCTGGTCAAAAATTTAAATTTCAGTTTCTACAGAGAGCAAAGTGGTTTGGTTTTTTTTACTAGCTATAGTCCTGATATTTTGTCTAAGGAATCTCATTATTTGAAACTCACACAAGGCTGAGATAAATGAGTTTATCTGATTCTGGGGATGCTAATTTTAATTTTGTTTCAGAACTTGTGATGGCTTCAGCTGGGCAGAAAGCTCAAGAATTTTACAACTGAGTCCTTGAAAGTGGAGGTACGTAGAGATGCTGTCTGAAGTAGGAATTTCCAGATAAATAGCATTGTAAGGAGGAATAAATCTATAAGGAAGGTGATGCTCATATGAGCCCACATTTTTTTACTAGATAGATTTTAACTTTTCCTTCTTCATCATCATGAACTTTCCTTCAGTCTTGAAATATATCTCAGGAACATCCCAGCTGGACCAAATAAGGAATGAAGGGATGGGGAATTTCTCCTGCCCACAGCAGCTTTCTGTTCAGTGTACAGCAGACCCTGACAGGATGATGAACAATCTGTGCTTGGGATTGCCTGTTCAGTCTGGAATACTAAAGAAAGTGAATTTTTAAAAATGTGTATTCGTTTGTCGTGGAAAAGCTTAGCAGATCAAAGAGTTGATACTTTGAGGGTAAACTCCTTGTGATACCAGTAAAATGCAGTATTGCATGGAATACTTGACAGGAACCACTCCTTGGAGCCTGAGATTTGACATTTTACAGTGAGGAGACTTCAGATCTTCAATAATTAGGATTGGTCCCACAGGGCTCTGTTGAATGTAAGTTGAATGTAAGGAAAAGCCCAAAATGACATGAAGGTGTAATGGCAAGCCTGGATGGTGATTCTGACAGGAGAAGGACATGGGGTAAAAATGCTCAGGCTGTAAATGTTTCAGGACTTGAGTCTGAGGAAAGAGTCTAAACTTAGATTCTCCTGATGGATTGTTAAATCCGGAAATGGAATATCAGAGAGCACTCGACATGGCCCATAACAGCAAGAGGAAAGAGCAGAAAGGTTTAGAGGGATGGGCTGTCAATAGTCACGTGGACAGTCGTGGCCTGAGGTCCATGGGCTCACCAGTGAGGCAAGGACTAAAATTCAGTAGAGGTGTTCTGCAAGGATCCCAAGGCCACAACAGTGAGAGGAGTCTGGGACTTGGGACAAGGCAAGTCAGGAAGCAAACAGAGATGCTGAGGGAGTTTAACAGAGCATTGAGCACAATGGGAATGGGAAAGTGTGAATAGAAACTAGGACATTTTTGCAAATATAATGTATCCTGCGTTTCTGTTGGCCATGGATGAGGCAAGATTAGCAGGAAGCAGCATGACAGACAATTTGTTGAGCTTCCATTTGCAGTAGGACTAAAGAGAGTTTTAGCAGGGATAAGTGTTTTGCATTTTCCAGTGAAATAGTGCTTTTTGAAGAGAGTCCACCCTTTGAGTAGTTACAAAAGCACAGGGGTAGAGAACGTCAGATGTCCCAAACATCGTGGAGCCGAAAGGAAATAGCATCAGTGATTGAAAACATTTAGTAATTTGCTGTAAAGGTTTACACTTCTGAAGAGCCGGGAGCTGTTTGGTTTGTTCTGTGCATCCCTGCTGCATGTGTCTCAAGCTACTTTTTTCAACCATGTGTGAGACAGTCCTGCAGCCTGTAGCGAGGGCTGATGACAGGAAAAGTCTGTACATTACTGTGAAGGCTGGTGCTCAGCAGAGCTGTTTTCCAGTATTACAGTCCCAACCCAAATGTCATGTTCAAGCTTTTCAGCAGAGTCCAGCCCATGGAGCTCAAGTACAGAGCAGTACAACGAGCTACCAGTTTTCATTTTGCTGGAGACATGCTGCAGAGAGCATACTGAAGGAGAATAAATGTATTTTCCATATAGTGTATAGGCTGTGCCAGCTTTGGCTGCTTGTTTTGCTTTTCAGTTCCAAGGACAGACTTGTGGCCCCTAGTGCACTCACTGCTTCCAGTCACACTTCTCTTTACCTTGTGTCTCTTCACCGTGGCACTGGGGCCCGTCTACGTGCATCAGCAGAAGCCAATGAAGTTGCCAGGCCTCCCTATAAGCTCATCCTGATGGCACTATCAAGCTACATGTTTTATGAGGTGAGGAGATGGGACTAGCTTCCAGGTCACCATATGGGAAGTGTTTGAAAGCTAGAGCCATTTCAACAACTTTTGCTGATGGATTCCTATGGAGGGAGTGGGAGCCAATTTGGACATGTCTGAGGAGCAGTCTTGCCCTTCTTAAAGCCTTATTTTCAAAGCATACCTAATTTCATTCCTTTTCTCAATCATAAAATTCCTAAGGTTCCTGAAAGGACAAGCTGAAAGTTGAGAAATCCCTGGTAGACCCAGAGTGTGTGGATGACATGGAAACCCCATGTCTTGGGCCTGGATGGTAAGAGGGACTCATCTATGAGAATGAGAGCTTCTTCCCTGGACTTACACTCTTGGAGAGTTCTCTCCAAGAGTGCCAAGAACACAGCAGCTTCCCGCTGCCAAGAATATTGTCAGCCGTGTTTTCTGCTTCTTCTCGATGCATCAGCCTTTCGACAAGACTTTGTCTAGTTTCAGATGGCCACTGAAAACTCAAGGGAATATGACCAAATAGGTTTGTAAAAGCATTCTGATGACGACAGATTTACCTTTTCAGCTTATAGCATCACTGTTACATTATTTAAAACAAATGGCAAATTTTTTTAAAGTAAATTCTGCTCATCTTGAGGACATGGATGAAAATGAGTTGTCTGTGCTTGGTTGTTCAGTTATACAAATTACTCTGCCCAGTTTTTGGCTTTCCAATTAATTGGCAAATACAACCAGCCAAAACAAAACCGTATGGGATCTTCGCAAAGTGTAGTTTCAGAGAGACTGAATCCTAGAATTCAGTTTTGCTGCTGGAGCATTTTTGAGCACTCTAGTGCCCAGGACTAACAAATATGCCCAGATTTAATTTTCTTTGTTCAGATTCCAGCAAGGATGTGAAGTACTTTGTTCTAGGTTTGTAGAATTTGCTCAGATGTGTGTTTTGCCAATTCTGTAGCCCCACCAAAGGAAGCAGACACTTTTTGACCTTTTAAACCCATAACTTTCTGCAGAAAACACCCAAATTAGACGTACAGATTTAAACATAATAGTGTATAATATATATGGCTTTTCTGTCAGTGATTACCATATTGAGACTCCATGACGTGAGCATTGATACGCACATCTTTTTGGAACAGATGGCACTGAACAGAAAATGGATCTCTATCGCTTCGCTTTTGTTTCAGTTTCTTGTAGCTTCTGCCTCAGATGACAGCAGCTATCTGTGCCAGCCAGTGGATTACAGCCGGACTGAACGAGGAATGAGGCTACAGCACTACATGGTTTGCCTGAGGCCCTGCTTCTCCCATGGGTAAGCTCATAAATAGCAATTTAAATACTCAAGAAGGCTTTTACTCCAGTTTGTTGCTTGTAAATCTGTTGCACTAAATTTTCTGCCTAAGTAGTTGCTGTTTGTTTTAGTTGTCTATAAATTAATTGTCTCGGTCAACACAGCAATCTAAGTTCCCTCTGTGATCACTGGAGAGAGGGTGATCCTGTGATCTGAAGATAGATGTCTAATGTAGACACTGCAAATCACCTCTGAGATACACGTGACTCTTGTCATTGACTGGATAAGGATTCTGGATTATCACTATCAATGAGTAAAACAACTTTTGTAGCCTCAAGTTTGCATAAATCTTATTCAGCATTTCTTTTAGTAGGGGAAATTTGTCTATAACTCTTGTCTGGTTGTCACAGGGACATTTGGGACCCACCAACTTCAGCTTTCCAAGAGGCTGCATGAGTTTTTTTCTGTTTGAATGCAGAGCTATTATGGTTTGCCTCAAGATATAACCAGGCTTCGAAAAGATGCAAGAATGGCTATTATTGTCTCATATTTTCAGATACTTGCCATCAGGCTTGAAACAGTTTCTGAGTATCTCACTCTCACCTTGTCAAAGAGCAAGCGACTTAGCAAATCAATCAGCCAAAGCAATCTTGAAAGCCTTTCTTCTAAAACAAAGCAACAGCCAGAAAAGACTCCCCCTAGCTTTTCCCCTTTGCTGTTATCTCAGGTGGACAGCTTTCACATAGCGTACAGTTGAAAAATCTCAGACTGGGAGACTGAGCAGTGATTTTTCTTGGAGGTCTAACAGCGTTTCTCTGTGCTGCCCAGCAGATGGCAAGAGCGTCTTGGTGGTTTGTCTCCAAAGTCATCGAGCTGCTTCATTAGGTAAGGAGGGCTCTGCTGAGTAATACGGAGAGACTGTTGCTGTAAATAAATCACTTCCTTATCAGACAGGGGCAGGGTGCCAAAAGCTAATGTCCTTGGCTGATCCTGTATTGATCTGGTCGTTGCTTTTCAGTAACTGCTGTTTTCATGTGTTCTGCTCTGCCTGTTTGTAAGAGTAAGGCTGATACTGTTAACGAAGTGTCAGCGTGCTGGTTTGTTTCAGCCTCTGTCCTGCAAGAATCCAGCACCACCACTGGATATCATGCTACTAGGCTTCTTCAAAAGCTCCTTTCACAAGCAGTCACTGCTGTCCAGTTTGCCTGTCTGTCCCAGTGGCTGCACACATACACTCCACAGCACTCATGCTGCAGGTGGACATTGCCTCCTAATGTCCAGTGATAAGGGAGAAGCTTTACCTTAGTGATTGCAAGATGGTGCCCCAAAATCTTAGCTAGAAGTTGATTAAGGCTGAACAAGATCTGCCATTGCCTATCTGACTGCACACTGATGATTAGTTGGCCAGTAAAGAAACTACAAATGTACAAATATGTGTCCTGGTAGTTTTGCTGCTACAGATCACACAGAAGTTGTGGGTTACAGGCTTGTGTCCCATGTGAAGTTGAAAGGTAACCTTTATACAGTAGTATTTTATAGATCTTTTGGTCCTCAATATTAAAAATGAGCTAAATGAATGAATGAACAAGGAAATCTCATGTCCCTGGATGGCTGTCAGGAGTAAGGGGTATACAAACCCAAGGCTTCAGTCTAGTGCTCTTTGGAATGTAAGGTGACAACACACTGTCTGAAAATCAAATCAGTGTGTGGAGGCTCCAAGCCTATTGCTCAATGGGTTGACCAGGCCTCTCTCTGTTTTCATCAGCAACAAAAGCAGCTTTTTGCCAGTTCTGAGTCCCTGGAAAGTGGATTCACTTTTTATGTGTGTGCATGTGCATGCTGAAATTCATCTGCCAAAACCATTCTGCTTACTAATGCAAATTCCAGAAGGGTTTGGGCTTTTAACACAGCGCTTGTTCTGTGGGCCATTGTCTGGTACCAGTGAACACCGAACCTATGTCCAGAAAAGAACCAAAACCAAGCAGCTGAAAATTGTATGGAAGCTGAGAGTCTCAGATGTGTCCTCTTTGGAACCTGGGACTTGAATACAGACATTACAAATTGAGGCTGTACAGAAGAAATCCTGCCTTCCAGTTTCTCGTCATCCCAGATAATATAAGATTTATTGCACATGTAGAATTTCACCACCCAAGACTAAAGGATAGATTCAAAATCATAATTAACTATTTTTAATCACTTTCCAATGTAAAATCTTTTGTCTAAGCCCATAAACTCAAGATGTTCCTTCCTCTGGCTCATTTCAGGTTTCCTTTATTCTGCACAAGAAACAAGAACAGGTGACTTTCCTGCATGTCAAACACGTGACTCCAAATCATGGGGTCCAACACGTGCCTGGAAGACAAGTTATGCTTTAATAGACACCTTGGTTCTGGTTTTTCTTATGCTGTGAAGAGAGTGTAAGCACTGCAGATGGGCTGACAGGCAGTTAGGAAGATCACCTACTTCGAAACATGTGAAAACCACGTACGCTTTGGTTGATACCATCTGCTCAGATCTGGTGGTTGTTTAGACTTCTGTATTCACTGCCTCATCCAGAATGAAAATGTACCATGAGAATGTGTCCAAACAGAAACAATTGCATCGTATATATGGTCCATGTATATCTCCATCCAGACCAGTGCTCCCTTCCTCACTCTCCATTCAGCTGGGCCTGGTGCCACAACTCAGGTTCTAGCTGCTTCCTGCTCTGCGTCCAGCCCAGTCTGTACCTAGACTGCATCTCCTTTTTGCTCCACTGAAACAGAACCATCTAATTAATAGGATACTACAGGTAGGCCCTATACAAGATGTTGTGGTATTCTTTTTACAGAAGTCTTTTGTGCTACATGACCTTGCTACCAGAACGGTGTGAAGTGCCGAGGTCATAAGATGAGGAATTCACTCATCTGCCTTTCACGCTGTTCTCTGCCTCTGACTGGTGCAGAGGGGATGGATATACGCTGAAAGGAGAAGGGAGAATATGACATACTTTCTAGATGGAGTCTGGATTGAAGGTTCCTGCAGAAAGGTGAAGTATTTTGAAAGCATCAAAGGGTTAGTATTGAATAGTATGTGTGTCTTGTTCATCCTGACTTCTTTATACCTCAGCCTTCTTTATTGGAAGAAGAAAGTCTATAGATCATGGAAGGAGAGGATTATTACTTGGGATTATTATAAGGCTCTAGTCAGAGGCTGTAGGGATGCAACTAGGAAAGCCAAGGCCTCCTTGGAATTAAACTTTGCAAGAGAGGTCAAGGACAACAGAAAAGGCTTCTTCAGATATACTGCAGGTAAAACTAAAATGAGAGGCAATGTGGGCCCCCTGCTGAATGAGGGGGGTGCCCTGGTGACAGAGGATACAGAGACAGTGGACATACTGAATGCCTTCTTTGCCTCTGTCTATACTACTAGAGGCTGTCCTGACATCGAGCCCCAGACTGCTGAGTCCCCTGAGTAAGCTGTGACAAAAAGGATTTTGCCCTGGTTGATGAGGACTGAGTTAGGGATAAGTTGAGCAAACTGGAAGGACATAAATCCATGGGCCCAGATGGGATGCACACATGAATGCTAATGGAGATAGTGGAAGTCATTGCTAGGCCACTCTCCATCATCTTTGGTCAGTCGTGGGGATCAGGAGAGGTTCCTGGGGACTGGAGAATAGCAAATGTCACTCCAATCTTCAAAAATGGTAAGAAGAAGGACCCAAGTAACTATAGACCAGTCAGCCTCACTTCCATCCCAGGAGAGATGGAACAATTTATCCTTGATGCTGTCTTCAGGCACAGCAAGGACAAGAGGTTCATTATGGACAGTCAGCATGGCTTCACCAAAGGGAAGTCATGCTTGACCAACCTGATAGCCTTTTATGAGGGCATA
>JAOXOE010032125.1:0-11328 GCA_028565055.1 Phoeniculus purpureus
CCCCTCAGTCTCCTTTTCTCCAAGCTCAAGAGACCCAGCTCCCTCAGCCTCTCCTCATCAGGGAGATGCTCCACTCCATCATCCTCTTTGATCTACTCTGGACTCCCTCCAGCAGCTCCACATCCCTCTTGAACTGAGGGGCCCAGAACTCGAAGCAAAAGGAACAACTTCCACCAGAGCGCACGACTTCCCATCCTGCCTGACTGCTGATCATTCTTCTAATTAAGTCTCTTTTGATCCCCTCTGGCAGGGCACCATCTGCACGAGCAGGCACACCTGGAAAGCAGCTCTCCTCTGGTGGTTTTTAATGTCCTTGATTAAACCCTGTTTTAAAGCAGAGAACCTTAATCAAAAGTCTGGCCTGACTGAAGGTAGCTGCACCTGTCTTACTTTTGTCACAGATCCCCTTTCAAAGCAGCGGGATTAAGATTTGCATAACCACTTCCCAAAAAGAAAGGGTCCACCACGGAGGGGTAATGTTTTCAGAGGATTTCTGCATTAAGAAAGAAAACCCAATGGAATGAATTAGAAAGGAGAACAGGGGACCACCACGGACTTTAAATAGGTTCCAGTAGCAATTACTGTAAAATCCCATCGAATTTATTAGAGAAAATATTTGCTTTCTGCACTAGTCTTTAAAACTTGCAAGAATCTCATTTCTGAGCGAGTTCAAGACAACCTACCAGGAAATAGCCACTGTTCAATGAAGAACAAGTTTAAAGTGCTGCTTCCCCTGTAGTTTTAGGAACTTGAGGCCAGGTCAGTGCTGCACAGAGTCATGGAATCACTAGGGATTGGAAGGGGCCTCCAAAGATCATCTAGTCCAGTCCCCCTGCCACAGCAGGGTCATAGAACCATCAGGGATTGGAAGGGACCTTGGAAGATCATTAAGTCCAATCCCCCACCACAGCAGGGTCATAGAATCATTAGAGATTGGAAGGGACCTCGAAAGCTCGTCCAGTCCAATCCCCCTGCCACAGCAGGACCACCCAGACCACCCGCACATCACACGAGGTGCTAGGTACAGCAAGGAAAATAGAGAGAGTTGTCTTCTTTATTCTGCTGTCTGTGCCGAGGGGGTAAAGACCAGCAAATCTTTTATGTTGATTATTTAAAGTTGAACCAAATGCCAAAGGGAAGAGCCACGTGGGTTCAGGTACAGGCGTGAAAACACACGTGCACGCAGTCCTCACAGGCTCCTGAGCTCACTGCCAGCCTAACACCAAGCCCCATGCTGGCGCTTCTAGCTTGTTACGGATCTCTAATGGCTTCTGGTGGAGCCTAACAAAGCTCTGGGTTCCTGTACCTGTTAACAAAATGACAAGCTGCTTCCTGTCTCTGATCTCCCATCACGACCTCTGCACCGAGTAGGAAAGACGAGAAACTTTATCTTTATCACACAAAAACTTTCTCCCTGATCATTTGCGGTACCCAAGAGCAAGCAGATAGAAAGGTTGAGGCAGGAGCCAACAGGCATAAAAATAAAAGCTGGGAAAGGAAAGAGGAGCTGTTTCTGAAGGGAGCAAGTTCCACAGAAATGGGCGTTTTCTTAGTGCCAGCAAGTTTAAGCTGCCTAGAAGCAGTGGGATGGTTTTTAAAAGCACAATGTTAAAATCTTTAATTTACTGAGTGATGCAGATTTCCTACCCTTTGGAAAAGGCTGCTGCTTATCACAGATATCAAGGTGAGGCTCCTAAAGAGTCGCTCTGGGTGGAAAAGACCCCTGGGAGCATCAAGTCCAACCATCTACCCTGCCTTACAAGTTCACCCCTAGACCACATCCCTCAACACCTCATCCAAACCATCTTGAAACACATCACGACCATCTTGAAACAACTCAACCACCTCCCTGGGAAGCCCCTTCCAGTGTCTGATCACCCTTCCTGGGAAGACACTTTTCCTAATATCAAGTCTAATCCTCCCCTGTTGTAACGTGAACCCATTCCCTCTTGTTCTATCACCAATTGCTTGTGAGAAGAGACCAGCATCAACCTCTCCACAACGTCCTTTGAGGTGGTTGTAGAGTGATGAGATCTCTCAGCCTCCTCTTCTTCAAACTAAAGAGCCCCAGCTCTTTCAGTCTTTCCTCATAAGGTTTATTCTCCAGTCCCTTCACCAGCTTAGCTGCCCTCCTCTGCACCCGCTCTCAGCACCTCCACATCTCTCTTGTATTGAGGTGCCCAAAACTGGACTCAATACTCAAGATGTGGCCTCACTAGTGCTAAGTAGAGGGGGACCAATAACCTCCCTACTCCTGGTGGCCACAGTATTTCTAACACAAGCCACGATGCCATTGGCCACCTTGGCACACTGCTGGCTCATACTCATCTTCCGGTCAGTTAGAACCCCCAGGTCCCTCTCTGTCAGACGGCTCTCCAGCCTCACCTCCCCAAGCCTGCAGCGTTGTAGCCTGGGGGTCTTGTGGCCCAAGTGCAGGACCTGGCACTTGGCCTTATTGAAGCTCCTGCCATTAACGCTGGCCCATCGCTCCAATCTGTCCAAGTCTCTCTGAAGAGCCTCCCCACCCTCCCACCTACATTAGTGTCATCTGCAAAGTTACTAATGGCAGTGAATCCAAACCAGCGAGTGGTGCATTCAAAAGAGGAGTCATCCCCAAATGCCAACTCATTACCTTCGGGAACACACGAGCAAGTTTTCATAACCCATCTTCCAAAGGCTGGCAAGAACCTGCAGCACCGATAGCCTGGGCTGGGCAAGGCTTAGAAATCCAAGTGAGTGCCTGAAAGTCTCATCACATCCTCAGTGGGAGTCCTGCTATTTACATGGCTTGTGGCTCACGTGTGGAGCAGAGGGACCTGATGGCTCCCACTTTGCATCCTTTCACCGAAGCACTCTGTTCATTCAGCAAACATCTTTCAAGTGAAGCTGCCTGACCTGATTTGTATCTCACAAAACACGCCTGGAGCAGGCACCATCGAATTCTGAAGCCTGGCTTGTACCTTTGACACTGTTCTGCTCTCCATTATTTTCCTGGCCAAGGCTCAGTGCGTTATTCCCCTTGCTGAGCTCACACGAGCAGAATGAAAAGCTCCCTAACAAATGGCTCCTTCTAGCAGCTTGTTCCTGCAGAGGAGAAGGAATTTATTGCAGATAAGGATGATCTGCTGGTAATAAATGTTTGCCTCCAGTGTCTTCCTTCTCTAAGAAAATAAAGGAGGAAATCCTATTAATATCCTGTAGTGACTCACTTATTATTCTTGTTAGCACCTGCACAGGCTGGACCTTCATTTTGGAATCTGTTTTTGCCTCATTCCTACAAAACTGATGCGCTGGAGTTTTCTGAACCACATCACTGGAGACATTTAAAACCCACCTGGATGTGCTCCTGTGCAACTTGGTCTAGGAGACCCTGCTCTGGCAGGGGGATTGGACTGGATGATCTTTTGAGGTCCCTTCCAATCCCTAATGTTCTGTGATTCTATGATTTTGGACCAGCAAAGATACAGGAAGGAACCTGTGGGTCTGCAACTAACGACTTTAAAGTTATATCACAGTGACTTGGTCTAGGTGATCCTGCTGTGGCAGGGGGATTGGACCAGATGATCTTCCAAGGTCCGTTCCAATACCTACTGACTGGATCTAGGTGATCCTGCTGTGGCAGGGGGATTGGATTAGATGATCTTTTGAGGTCCCTTCCAATCCCTAATGATTCTATGATCTGGATGGATAAAACTCCTTTTCTTTCTTGTATTAAGGGGGAAAAGGTAAAACAAAAACGCCAATCACATTTCTTTGCATCAGACTTCATGAGATGTTTGTTGAAAGCTTCAAAAGGAAATACTGACGGTGGAGAAGAGGTGGTTTGGGTTCCACTGAAACAGCATAAAGTAGGAGATGTCAGTGTTTGAAAGGCAATTGGACGCGTGGGCCACAGAAACTGTATTACTGGGGAAAATAAGGAAGAAGGAGGTTCTCACACACCCCACACCCCCCTCCCCAGAAGTCATTACACTTCAAAAACCAAGGTGTCATGTTCAACACGTCCTAATTAGATGAAAATGTGAGCCTCTGGAAGAATGTGCTTTCAATTTCAATTTTAGCCTTACTATCTTCCGCGGACAAATACCCAGTCATTTCCCTGTTCCCAGCTTCGGTGGCCCCCGCTGATCTTGTCGCAGCCCTAAATACAATTCCTATTAAATTACATGCATGGTGCTCAGCCTGGGCTCCTGAAGAGAGGGTATCTCAGTGCACTAACTCATTGCATATGAGATTGCTAGGCTATTTGGCTGTCACTCTCGAATACCTTCCGAATCCATTTATCAACTTCAAGGAGATCTGTCAAAAAAGTCACTAAATGAAAATTTTAATGATGGGTTTTACAGAAAAACAGGCGGTCGTGTGGACATGAAACACTCTTCATGAAGCCCCAGTGAAAAATAAGCTTCAATGCAAAGCTACATCTTATTAAGCATCAAAGATAACATCTGTGACAGCAGGTAGTGTAGCTTGACAGGAGCAAAGGACCTGTGCTGGTGGCCCGATAGACGGACCATGCCTGGAGCGTGTAGGGATGTGGCAGTGTTTTGCATCAGCTCTCATTTGGTCTTGTGAGTGGAATATCTATTGGAAACTATTCTGGGTTTGTTTCAGCCAAAAGGAATCAAGTTCACAGACTCTACAGCGCAAAGCAAAGTGTGGTAAGTGGGGATAATGTCTGATTAGCTTCAGAAGCTCCTGATCCTCTGCTGCACCCAGGGAACCCAACCACAGACACAACTCAAGAGTTCTGCTGCTCTTTGTTCTATCGCAGCAAATGAGACTATAAGTGACTCTCCCTTTCCAATGTTTCTTGCTAAACATGTAGGGATGAACAGGGATTCATCGACCATGGAAGCAGTAAGGTACCGGCGGGGAGTTACCAGAGAGGTAACTTGTTCCTTCTACATGAAATCAGATCATCAGGTAAGGAGAGTAGGAGTTAAACAATCACAGAATAACTGTGGTTGGAAAAGACCCCTGGGATCATCAGGTCCAACCCTCTACCCTACAAGTTCATCCCTAAACCAAATCCATTCAGAATCATTTAGGTTGGAGAAGACCCCTGGGATCATCCAGTCCAACGCTCTACCCTACCCTACAAGTTCATCCATGAACCACATCCCTCAACACCTCATCAAGACAATCTTTAAACACATCCAGGGATGGTGACTCAACCACCTCCCTGGGCAGCCCAGTCCAGTGCCTGACCATCCTTTCTGGGAAAAAATTCTTCCTAACAATATGACACGGGGCACCATCTGGAGAAATAGAATCACAGAACATCAGGGATTGGAAGGGACCTCGAAATACTGTCTGGTCCAATCCCTCTGCCAGAGCAGGACCACCTAGACCAAGTTGCACAGGAACATGTCCAGGTGGATTTTTTTAAATGTCTCCAGAGAAGGAGACTCCACAACTACCCTGGGCAGCCCCTTCCAGGGCTCTGCCACCGTCACTGAGAAGTTGTTCTGTCTCATGTTTATATGGAACCTCCTCTGTTCCAGCTCACACCCATTGCCCCTTGTCCTATCACTAGATGACTGTGAGAAGAGCCTGGCTCCATCCTCCTGACTCCCACCCTTCACATATTTATAGACATTAACGAGGTCACCCCTCAGCCTCCTCCAAGCTTAAGAGACCCAGTTCCCTCAGCCTCTCCTCATAAGGGAGGTGCTCCACTCCATCATACTCATTGCTCAACGCTGGAGTCCCTCCAGCAGCTCTGTGTCCTCCTTGAACCCCAAAACCACATCCCTCAGCACCTCATCCAAGTGATATTTCAACACACCCAGGGATGGCGACTCAACAGCTTCCCCTGGGCAGCCCATTCCAGCCCCTGACCACCCTTTCTGTGAGAAAATTCTCCCTGACAACATGACACAGGGCACTATCTGGAGAAGCCGAGAATCAGGAGCACTAACCCCACCATGCTTTTTCCTCTAAACATGACAAGAGCAGAAAATGAAAAACCTCAAGTTTTATTCCCCAAGCAGGACTATTGGGAAGACAAATTAGTAGCCAAAAGGCTTCAGATATTCAGACGCATATTTAAGATTGTGGAAAATTATCCCAAAGCTCTGAAACATTTAGAAGACTGATGTCAACGTGAAGCATCATCAGATTCTTCAGAAGGCCACGACGTTAAATAAGCTGCCCCCGCTGGCAGTCAAATGAGGAGCTTTTCAAACTGCCTCCTATTTATTTGCCACAATGGGACGGCTGCCCCACAGGTCAATGACTTTGCCCTTCAGCACAGGCTCTGGCCTCGCCCCGACGCAGACAAGAAGTCTAAGACTAGTAAATCACTTGGACTTCTCTTGCACAGATTTACCTCCACGAGCCTCGTTTCTAAAAAGCTTAATGGTAGCGGCCACTTAAGCGGCCAAACTCGCCCTCTGCGTCCACTGTCCTGCTAATAGTAGCCACGTGAAGTAACTACACCCTGCAGCCACGCGGTCAGGCAAGACGTGGAATCATTTCCAGCAGCCAGCCATCGGTACTGAGATGAACACGAGAGGAAAAGCTGTGGAGACAGACTGGCAGCTCAAAGGCTCATCAGAGCACGAGCTTGCGGCATATGGTGAGGAGCCAAAGGAAGCCATGAGGTAAAACAGTGACGATCGCTATCGGTTCGGGGGCTGCTTTGAGGTGTTTTGTTGTCGTCGTCACTGTTATTTCCTACAGTAAAGAGAAGCTGATGTTTACTTCTTGGCAGATTTCACCGGCGCTGGTAATCCCACGTAAGAGACATTATAAAGTCATAGCAGGAAACGAAGCCAACAAGCATTAATGGTTTAAACTTCTAAGAGATCATTAATAACTCAAGTAATCCCTGATTTAATGAGCTGTAGTCTGCAGACACTTTGTGCTGTTTCTTGTTTGTTCTTAAAGCTGAATTGTTGGACAAGAATGATGTCTTCTCAGAGCGCGAATCGCATCCAACAGCTTCATTGCGCTCCACGGTTAGCAGTGCAGTTGAGGCTAAGGGCTTCTTCCATGTTTTGCTTACATCTGACAGTAGGGAAGGGCACAAGAGCTGAAGGCAACATCTAGATATCTACTCATACTGACAGGCATTAATTGTAGTGTCACAGAATCACAGAACATCACAGATTAGAAAGGACCTCAAAAGATCATCCAGTCTAATCTCCCCACCACAGCAGGATCACAGAACATCAGGGATTGGAAGAGACCTTGAAAGGTCATCCAGTCCAATCCCCCCATCACAGCAGGATCACCTAGACCAAGTCACACAGGAACATGGCCAGGTGGGTTTGAAACATCTCCAGAGAAGGAGACTCCACAACCCCCCTGGGCAGCTCCTTACAGTGCTCTGCCACCCTCACAAAGAATCCAGTTCTTTTCAGAAACTAAACTTTTTCTTCCTCCAACCCACAACATCTTTTCTCCTCTTTATTCAAAATTCTGAAAACCTGTGTTCGATATTGACCTGAAACAAATTTGAAGAATCCCTGGTGTTTGCTTCCAAGTCAAAATTGACTGGTCCAGCTCTACCGGTGGCACAGCCAGATTTACAAAGGCAAGCCCAAACCTTTTCTAGTGTCATCTTTTATTCTGGCCCCTCCTAGAGTTTACTTATGTGTAAATAATTACAGTTAATGTGATGTATTAGTGCAGTTGACTCACTAATGTTGCAGTCCAGACACTTTAACCTCAGAGACAGCCTCATTAGACACCACTTTTACATTTCCAAGGAAGCAGGAACAAAGTTCCTAGTATGGTAAATAATTGCCAGTGTGCAAGCCTGGTGAAATTCAGAGGAGTTTCACTCACTGTCACTAGAAGACAACAGCATGATAGGTACTCTAACTCCACCAGACATTGTTTTACTGGTAAGAACCAGTATCAGCAACACTGGTAATTTTCTATTTATCTACTGTGGTCCCAGGGTACCTGTTGTCTTCAAGCCTTTACAGTTCAAGGAAGACACGCTTGGGATCATCAAGTCCAACCAGCAATCCTACTCTACAATTTCACCCCTAAAACAGATCCCCCAACATGACATCTAAGCGACTTTTAAACTCATCCAGGAATGGGGACTCAACCACCACCCTGGGCAGCCCACTCCAGTGCCGGGACTGT
The DNA here is from genome assembly GCA_028565055.1 of Phoeniculus purpureus. Lineage (NCBI taxonomy): Eukaryota > Metazoa > Chordata > Aves > Bucerotiformes > Phoeniculidae > Phoeniculus > Phoeniculus purpureus. The sequence goes on from JAOXOE010032125.1 coordinate 8,107, forward strand.
CTCTCCAGGAAGAATTTTTTCCTAATGTCCAATCTAACCCTCCCTTGTTGAAGCTTGAAGCCCTTCCCTCTGGTCCTGTTGCTAATGACTTGTGTGAAGAGCCCAGCACCAACATCTCTACAGTATCCTTTCAGATAGTCGTAGAGAGCGATGAGGTCTCCCCTCAGCCTCCTCTTCCTCAAACTAAACAGCCCCAACTCTCTCAATCTCTCTTCATAAGATTTATTCTCCAGGCATAAAAGCATGGAAAACGTTGGCCTAGTAAGTCTTTAACATTAAGTACCCCTGGTAAGGCAATCGGGATGAGTCAGAGTGTAGGTGTGCTTTATAATCCTGCACAGTCCTAATAACTTTGGTTATGAGCTAAGAAGGAAAGCCAACGTGCGATTGGGTTTTTTATTCATTTAAAGCATTTTGTTGGTTGTTTGCTGAAAGTGTTTCTTTGGTCAGTTATTAAATCCTAAGTCAAGCTATTCTGACACCAAATATTTTCATCAAGTGTTTGCTAGACTAAGCTGTAACATGGTGACCTTAATGATGCTCCTAATGTGAGCTTGGAGTAAATGTGAATGAACATGGATTTATGTGGCTAATAAGAATGTAAATCTCTGAACTATGAGTCTATGGGGTGAAAAGTGAACATGTAAAGTAGATAAGATATAAATAGCTTTTGAAGAGAGGTGTAAGAGAAAGGGACCTAATGGCCAGAAGGATGGCCACGAGCCAGCAATGGGCCCTTGTGGCCAAGAAGGTCAATGGCACCTAATGACAGGACAAGGGGCAATGAGTGTGAGCTGGAACAGAGGAGGTTCCACATCAGTATGAGAAGGAACTTCCTCATGGTGAGGGTGACTGAGCACTGGAAGGGGCTGCCCAGAGGAGTTGAGTCTCCTTCTCTGGAGATGTTTAAAGCCCTCCTGGACATGTTCCTGTGCTACTGGATCTAGGTGATCCTGCTCTGGCAGGGGGACAGGATTAGATAATCTTTGGAGGTCCCTTCCAATCCCTAATGTTCTGTGATTCTGTGAATCTACAAGTGCAAAATTGTCCTCCTGGGCAACAGAACAGTAACATGACCAGCCCCTGATATAGCAGCTGCACACAGGAAAGAGACTGACTGCTTTGTAAATTAACTCAATAGCTTCCTTTTGCTATCAAACTCATGGTTTGATCTGGCTGCCTGTTGTATTTATTTTCTGATCGAGTCATTTCAACTTGTTGAGTTATTGAATCAAACGTAGTAACAACATTAACTTGATGTTTACATTGTTTAAACATAATCAGCTCAAAGCTTAGTAAATTAGTCTATCACGTAAAGACCAAGCTACGAATCTTATTGTTTAAACATACTCAGCTCAAGGAAAGCAGAGTCAGTTTGCAACATGAAAGGCTTTCTGAAGTTACTTTTCCCCTGGCTGTTCAGTCAACCTGCCACAGTGTCAAAAGTCTTAAGGCAGAAAGAACCTCAGTAAAAAATACTGTAAATGATGTATTTTTGCCTACTAGCTACCAAGGAGTCATTTAAGGTCAGGCTTGATGAGGCTCTGAGCAACCTGACCTAGGTAGAGTGGTCCCTTCACAGGGAGGTTGTACTAGGTGACTTTTGGGGGTCCCTTCCAGCCTAGAATATTCTATGATTCTGTGTAGTTTGGCAAACCCCAAAAATCAGCTCCGTTACTCATTTCTATTCCTAACCAAAACAGCTCTGAAAGCTGATTAAAAGTTTAATTTAGAAACCCATAAAAATTCTGCAAGTCCTTCTATGATCATTTTCATTTCTCTCTTGCACTGAATCCTTGACAGGAAGCACTGACTAACCAAGGACACAAGAACTTACTCCTTGTTTATAAGACAGCAGTATTGTCATTTCCAGCTAGGAATTCCTTGTTATAGTGACACGTGTGCAGGGTCACAGGATCACAGAACATTAGGGACTGGAAGGGACCTCAAAAGATCATCCAGTCCAATCCCCCTTGCCACTGAGCAGAGCCTGGCTCCATCCTCCTGACACCCAGTTGCACCTCGTGTTCTAGTTGGCTCTTTCTACCCAATTATTTTCCAAACGGCTTTATCCCAGGTGAGCAAAGTACCACAGGCACAAACAGCAGAGTCAGACACCTGCACGAGAACGACATGAGAAAACTCTACAATAACTAACTACAGAATAAGTGCAAAAGCATATCTGAACTTGACTGGACTTGAGTGACTTCTCGCCTCACGCGTGCCGCAGCAGTCTTTTGACTCTAATATGAAGCTGTAGCAAGGATCATTGCACTAATGCATGAGGATTTGCGATAATGTTGCAGAAATTTTACTGTCAAAACGGAACTGCAGCGTAATGACTTTTGTTATCACGGTTTCTAATAACTGTTCAACATGAATTGACCCTCCATATGTTTGAGGGCACTAACATGTCAGTTAGCCAGGAAGTGAAAGAACAAAACAACTCAGAAATCAAGAGGTCCCCTCCCCGCAAACTCCTACTATTGTCTGGTCACCCGAAGGTGGATGCTTTGGAATTCAACAGCAAATATTTTACCTACACTTTAAAGCAAATATAATTTGGATGAAGACTGCTTTAAAATAGAAGTTAGGTGGACAACAACTGTAATCTGTTCTAAGACTATTTCTTTTGCAGAGTTAAGGACAGAGTCAAGGAAATGGGGGATTGGACTAGATGATCTTTCTAGGTCACTTCCAATCCCTAATGATTCTACGACTCTATGAAACAAGCTGTGAATTTACAGTGGTGCCTCATACCTCTGTGTTTGGGAATCGGCTCTAATTCCATTACAAGAATCACAGAACATTGGGGATTGGAAGGGACCTCAAAAGATCATCCAGTCCAGTCCCCCGCCACAGCAGGATCACCTAGACCAAGTAGCACAGGAACACATCCAGGCGGGTTTTAAACCCAGAGAAGGAGACTCCACAACCCCCCTGGGCAGCCTGTTCCAAGAACAAATGCTGGTGTCATTCATTAGCACAATGCATGTGATGTATGAAATCTTGCTCATGAAATGGGTATTCTGATTGTTCAGTACAAACAAAAGAGAAAGAGTTCTGGGCCCCCCAGTTCCAGAAAGACACAGAGCTGCTGGAGAGAGCCCAGCACAGAGCCACAAAGATGAGGAAGGGACTGGAGTATCTCCCTGATGAGGAAAGGCTGAGGGAGCTGGGTCTCTTGAGCTTGGAGAAACAGAGACTGAGGGGTGACCTCAT
>JAOXOE010032126.1:0-11327 GCA_028565055.1 Phoeniculus purpureus
CAAGTTAGCCCACAAAATTATATTCTGCCCATCCGTGCAGATGGAAATGTCGTCCCACCCCCCAGAGTAGGGGAGAAAAGAGATAAAGTAAACACAGTTCTGGAAGCTAGAACTAGAAATAATAAACTTTATTAAACTTTATTAAATACTTTATTAAGTAGAAAAAAAAAAAAACAAAAAAAAAAGGAAAGAAAAAGGGGAAAAGAAAAAAAAGTGTGTTCTTCCTCACTCAACTCCAACCCTCCTCCCACCCAGACCTGAAAACCCCGAATTCCTAAGAAATTCGAAAAGCCATGGATGAGGTGGTAGGAAAAATGAAAGACTGGGATCTCCTAGGCAATACTTAAATATTCAATGTAAGAATTTTCCTAAGCTATGGTCTGAAATTGCAGGCAAGGATGACGATAGGAGGAAGGTAAAGGAAAGGGAAAAAGGGGTGAAAAAGGGAGTCAGGTATGTGAAGCCGAAGACGGACGGAGAACCACAGAGGAACAGATAGGCCACAGGGTGCTATGGGCCAAACCAGAACTGAAACCAGACTCCCAAGACACACAAACAGGGAGGGGGTACCAAGAAGAGGGGAAAAGGAATACCTTGTCCCCAGATAAGGCCCTCAAAATTTGTCTGGCCTGCGCCACCTGCTCAACCTGTCTTCTGCCGAAGAAGCCACCTCTCCCCTTCACTTCCACACCCCACCAACCTCTACCCTCCCACCGAGTCAACTCCTTGTATGCTGGAAGAGAGTTGGATGCAGGAATACCATGAACACTCCTGATTTCACCAAATCCGTAACAATAGCACAGCATACTTAACAGCTTTTCAACATTTAAGTGTAGAAGTAATCAGAAAAAATACTGATTTCTACCATACTTACTCTGGTAGATTTGTAAACTAACTCTGTTCGAACTGTGATCAGAGCAAATTAAGAAACTCTTCCTCAAGAAGGATTTCATTTGGATTTATGCAAGTTTAATGAGATGCATCATATTTGACAGAAGATTGGTAGTTTACTCTTCAAATGCACCTTAATCTTAACTTGTAACAACCCATGATTCTGTTCCTGAGCTTCTCTAGGACTATCTTAAAATGAGTTGACCTCTCTGGCAGCAGATTAAAGACCCAATTCATTCCAAGGTGATTTATAATAAGTCGGATTGGAAAGCAGGCCGTTTCCAGAGGTGACAAGCTAATGCATTACCACTATGTAACCTTAGCCCACACAAGAATGCAATTTAGCTTTTAAAGTGATAAATAACAGTATCTGCAAATTTGTACTAATTATCGGACTAAAAGTTTCTTTCAGGCACTAATTCCTCTTATGCTCTTCTGTATTTAATACTTTGTAAAATTGTAAAGGTGTAGGTATCAGCACTAGAAGATTTGAACCAAGTAGAAACAAGAGAAAAGGTTAATGGGAGAGTATCTACCTGATTTATAATTGTTCTTCTATTTTTTTAGAAGATGCGTATATTAACAATTATACTTATGCTCCAACTTAAAGCTGCTAATTATTATAGGGCTAGATTTTATACATAGGGGATCATGTATCATGTTGCAACTACAGAAAACCTAATCTGTAAGAGATAAACCAGATCAGATTATGGCGGTTTTATAATTTAAGGGATTGTTCTTCCTCACTTGATTGTAAGAACAAGAAAAATGTACAACACAAACATTAACTCAAATTGATTAATCTGAAATGTGATAGTAAGGGAGGGATAGAAAGCAAGCCAGAAAGGACAATGGGTCTCCCTTCTATGTTACAACATATATAATGAAAGAAAGAGAAAACATATATCATATATAACTGATATCATTTTGACTTTCCAAGAGTTAGTGTAAGCCTGAAAAACCACTCAGGGAATAGTTTGCAGCAAAGATTAGTGTCAAAATCCAATCTCTGTTATTCTGATGTCAGTTTTTCTATTAGCATATTCAGCATCTGTGCTGTGTGTTTGTCATGATACATCAATAATGTACTGCATTTGTACTAGCACTTCTGGTATCATTTAATCTAGCAACTTCATTGTCCTCTTCATTGTCCTCATTAAAAACATCTCGGCCGGTAAATCTATACAGTAATTACAAATATTTTGTATGTAAGTGGAGAAAGGGAATAAGAAGAAATTTTTTTACTTCAAAGTTGAAGCAGGAAGGAGAATAGTAGCAAAATCTACAGCAATTTAGAGGGATAATCCAGTTTAATTTAGTGCTAAAAGTTAAGTATACTGAAGTTACCAGAGTTTTACTTCTGCAGCATCAGTAATCCTAGTTCTGTACTCACCTGCTTTTCCCTTTGTAGACTGGTCTCATTCTGTAGCCTTAAAGATCCTTCTAACTACATTTAGGAAAAAAGGGAAACTGGAATACATGTGAAATGGTGTTTTCTGCGTCTATTCAAAGGTCTTCAACAGTCCACTGAAACTGTATCTAAAATGTTAAACTTTTGTAACAGCTGGTACTATCAGGATTTTTTTTAATTTGCATTATGTAAAGAAGGTGCATTATAAATTTAATTACATGCAACTGAATTGCACCTGTTCAGGATGAGCTGAGAAGACTGAAGGTACCAAGTATGTTTAGAAATCTGCAGATTTGCTACTGCTAATTGATTTATAACTATGTGAAACCCTGTCTCAATTTATTAAACAGAGTTTTTACTGAAGAGCAATGGCTAAGCAGATAGTTGGAATTTAAATATTTCAGATACTTAAGTCAGGCAGTATATGGAAAAAGGTGGCCCTTTAAATTTGTCTGGTTTTTTAATATGGGTTTTTGTAATGCTGACAATAAATAAAATTCAAATTCTTTAACTTCATGAATGACCCTGAATTTTCAACATATGGGTTGTTTAGAAATGTGGGCTTGCACAGAACATAGTCAGCAAATTCAATTGCTGAAGATTGACCTTGGAATAAAGATACCATTGCGCTATTTGGAATGAGGTCTTGGGAACAGTAGAAAACATCTGTCATGGTTTTATTGTTTTTAGTTATAGTTGTTAGGTTTAGCTAAGTGACCTTTGTAGATAAGGAACATACAGAGTTAATGGAAAAATACTGCTCTGTAAAGCTGTTGCATCAACTGCCTTAAAGGTGTATAAGCAGTGCTTATTTCTCAGTAAAGGGTCTTCAATTCACATTTGGAGTCCATGCCTCAATTGCACCACATAGAAAACAGCATTTAAATGTCTTCTGAAGACATCTTAATAATAGTGTGGTAAATGATACAGTGATAAAGCACTTTCACAGCTAATTAAGGAAATTTTTCACTTGTTTTGACTAGCTCATCTCTTTTTTTCATCACAGCTATTAGAGTAACTTCCCAGGGGTCGGATGTCCTGCACAACACATTTGAGAGGTTGCACATGTGGCACCTGAAGGTGAGTACTAATTTTAAGTGGGTTTTGTGTGTTTAAACTTGGGAAAAGGCAGTGCACATTATCATGTCATTATCTGTCAGGTAACACTGTCTCTTTCTTTGAAACAGCACCCTAATCACAAAACCTGGCCGTCTTTTCCAAAACACAAAAGGAGGGGAGGAAGGAAATAGAAACAGATCATATTCAACATCTACTTCAACTTTAAGTTAAGAAGGGTAAAAGAAAAGAGAAGATCTTTCTTTGACAATGTTTGTGTCACAAAAGTCACTACATCATCCCTCAGGATTTTCCACTTACTAAATGAAAGAAAAATGCCAGATACTCTCTGCTCAAGAGAAACAACTGGAAAAGCTGTAGGCAAGTGTCCGGTACTGAGCAATTGCACAGAAATTTTCATCATTTACTGTAAAGCAATAATAGTTACTTTCGCAAGACAAAAACTCAACAAGACTTCCATGACATCTAAAAGATGGTTTATTTCAAAAGTTTCCTCTGTGCTTGGATCAGTTAACAGAAAAAAAAAATACCATAAGATATCTAAATACAAATAGCATCAATATTTCTGCTTATTAGAACAGGCAAAACAAACCCCCCTGTTCCTTACACGTTTGTGATCCTTGTGCGAGCTGAAAGACTGATAACATCTGGTTTTAATTTTACAATAGTTAACTGCCTACAAACCAACTAACGCTGCACTAGAAAGTGTGTTCTCAAAACTAGTCATGTCTTCTGAAGAATTTTAAATCAAAATAGAAAAATAAAAGGAATTTTCATCTTATCTTTTATAGGTTTTTTCCTATCTTATTTGTTTAAGTTATAATTTTACCCTGGAAACACCTTTCTATTTCTTTACAAATACAGAATGACAAACCTGTTGCCTCATCCTGACCATAATGTTTCTTGCATTTCTTCAAGCAACAAAGATCAATAAAAATTTAAAGAACCTTTCAGTCTGTCTTTAGCATGGTGCTTCCACCCTTTCCCATTAAAAGTGCTTGTGTGTAGTAAAAATGGTTTAAAATCCCTTAAAGTATTTCTCACTTTTTATATACCTCCAATCACTATGCAATACACATTTACTCAAAACCAAGTTTTATTTAAAGGAAATATTTAATTTCCTATTATGATTTTACGTTCAGCTTTTACACTGCTTTAAGTACTTCCATTCATTTAGACAGACTTACTCTATATGGTCTTTCAGTCAACAAGCCAAATAACATAATCTTACCGCAAACTAGGCAAATAAAAAAGTTTCATCAGTTTCAATGAAAACCAAATTATTGTTCACTTTTTCATGTGTAGCTGTCTAAATATAGCTACTCAGAAAACTATACAATGTAAAGCTTCCTGAACATGAACTGTGTGCTAACTAAATGAAAATCGTATCACCAGGAAACTCTATTTGTTATTTACTATTATTATGAACAAAAAAACCCTCAAAACAACCAACACTTCTAGACAAGGTTAGGCTCAAAGAATACCTAATATAATATTATACCTAAATGATATACCCAAATAATTTGATCAAAAGCTCTCTTGGAGATTCTTGAGTGAAATGAACTTCTTTCTTTAAGAAATTTTGTCTTCTCTTTCACACTATCAAATTTACATAAACCCAAAAGGCTTTAAAAGGTAAATAAAACAATTTGGCCTTTTTGAAGACCACCATAAAACAATATGCTAAGATAAATTTTATGAACAGTATTGTTCCCTTCTTTCAGTTGAGTTTTTTGAAATTGTATTTAATACGTTCTCTGTTTTGCTACATGTGTTTATTTTTATTTTCCTTTGATTATGTAGACAGATACTACTCACAATAGTTCCTACAGTGTTAACTTTTGGTCTGCTATTTCATACTTTAAGGACGTTTTCTGAAAGAACAGAGACAGCATTTTCTGGTGTACACTTCTGCATTGTCGTATATGTTCCTCTAAAGATGATGAAAACAAGTATATGTAAATGAACCACAATTCACTTACCTACCTCAGATGTAATTCAACTTGACCTTTCAGGTTTCTTGACCTGTGCTGCTCCCTTTCTCATTTTCTTTTTATCATTAATATTTACCCTTCCCTAGCTGCTGCTTCTGCATTCATTGATCTTTCTCCCTACTATTACAAAAACATTCTCACTTGAATATAATTCTCTTTCTATCCCTCTTAACAACTATGCTAGTCTCTTGAAAATGAATGTGAACACCAATCTACATCCATTTCCTCACTTCCTTTTCTTCACGCCAATTCATGTTCAATTCTTACTGTCCTTACAGAAGCACAAAAAGAGTGTATTATCATAATAATTTCTTTTGTTGACCCTTCAAACAGACATGAAATCACCACTTCTGTGATACCTCTCTCTCCTTGTATGACAATGTGTCTCTTTATTTCCACTCTCCTCCTTCTTCAGGAAAAATCTTTCTTCATTTTAACAGCTGATGTTTCTTAAGTAGAAATTACCATATCTTCCTTAAAGTTCATTTAGTATCTCTTTTATTGAGAACCTATTCTATTCGTAGTATCTTACATTGTCATGTTAAGCAGCAGGAAGCTTACTGCAGCTGTGCTTTTTGATCAATCATACATATGAAGCTGTTAGACTCCTTAACTTCAGCTCAGCATAACCAAATTTGAGAAAGTATTTTGTAATTAAATGCCTACACTCTAATGTCCTTCCTAAAATCCATGCTGCAGCATGAATATGAAAGGTATGAAAATACCTTTTCATATTCTTGGTGAAAATACGTCTCCTAAACACACAAACATCTCTCTTTCCTGTCTCCGTCGCTATTAATTGCTCTATAATCTTGCCATAATGAAAGCAGGACAAGCTTAGTATCTGTATGTTTCTCTCCAGCTATAATAGCTAAAGTACATGAATAGTACTTTGGACTTCCAGATACTTTTTAATACAGCAAATATTTAAACTAGAACAACAACAACAACAAAAGGTGTTGTGTAAAATCACTATGGTAATTTACATTACCTGAAGTAATGTAAATAGTAGCACCTGCAGCACCCTCCATGGTATTTGAGGGTATTTGTGTGTGTGCATGCATATCTAAATATGCAGGTATGTATTTATCTAAATATATGTTTGGCATCTACATGAAATAAGGTTTGAATTCAACATAGAAGTTGAAACTAAAAACAATTAAATTTGTTGATGAGACTGGAATATACATCATCTTGTTTGAGTCGCACAGAGGACAAGACACTGCATCCTAGAAAAACTGTTCCTGTTGTATTTACAAAGTTAAAGGTCTGCTAAAGTGTAAAAACTTGCCAAATATACCACAGAAGAAATCTCTATTAAACTCTTATTGTTAAGATTAATCCTAAGGATCAGATTCTGCCTCACTTGCTGCATGCAATATATCTTTTCTAAAACTTGCATGTGGATATGTTCTGTGTGACTTGCTGTTAGCTTTAAACTAGGAAGTGGCTACTAATGCAGTCTGCAGCTACGAAGGAAAATTTCCCAAACCACACAAATTCACCACATTACAGGGGACACAAAACACTTCAGGAGTAAGTTTGGTGGGGGTTTTTTTGTTATTATTATTACGCTTGTCCTCCTCTAGAGAATCAAGCATTTGGCAGGTAATTCTGCAACTCACATTTGTACCTTATCAAAGGCAGGCAAAATGTGAAAAAAAAAATAACTTCACTGCATAAATTAGGGTGCTAGTTAATAGGAAAATTTGAAAATAGAAACCCAAAGCAAAAATTTGTCTTCTTAGGTGGGCTTGATTTACACATGTCACATGCATTTCATTCAGTTTAGAGCTGACAAGATAAATTTATAGCTTTTTAGTGCTACGTTCCATTCCTGCCCTTGTATCTCTAAACAGGAAGCATTTACTTGGGGCAAAGCTTTTCCATGTAAGTGTCTCTATTCATCAGAAATTTGATTAAAAAAATAAATGTAAGTGAACATCCAGAGATAACTAAGGTAGCTATAGTATTGTAAGCCTACCACTCGTCAAAAACCATCCGAGACCACATTTCCATTCTAGCACAAAATGATTCTTAGACATTGTCTCATGCTGGTTGTCCCATGTAGTTATCAGCTACATCATCAGTAGAAAGCTCATATGATATAAAGTTATCCTTTCCCAATAAACAGGGTGGCACAGTTGAACCAGACTCCCTTCTGAGCTTCCATCTATGTATGTGATTAAAACTTACTCCTTTACTTACTCATTACACAAATATTTCAGTGGTGAAAAATGTGCTAGCATCTAATTTAGCCATTTAAAATAAACATGAGTACAAGGGAATTTGCTAGAAAGATTTGCTGCTTCTCATTGCCATCTGTGAAAGCATCAAAAACCTATGTTAGCCAATTAAGAAATATTTTCAAGGCTCCAGGGCTATACTAATTCCATAGGCTTTAGCTTTGTATAACACATAAATATTAAGGGAAAAAAAAAAATGCTCCTGAGAAAGACTTGAAATGTTTGGTGCAAGTACAAGGACTGCTGCAGAGGATGGTGTTATTTCCTGAAATGTACTGTTACTATACTAGGTTTCAAAATTAAGATTACTCTAAAGTGAGACCCAATTACTTTGAGGAATGGACACGCGGAAGTAAAACAGACAAATCAACTTTAATTCTGCCCTGATAATATCTCACAATAGTTCACTTGCAATTTTGGAACTTGCTATTTTTCACAGATAAGATATCAGTAGAGCTTAAAAAGAATTTGCTATTTGTTTTTGTTCAACACAGTTACACTGTCTGGAATGTGCAGTGTTTCTAGAATGCCGTCAGGCAGCTGCAAACAAGAGTCAGCAAAGTTGTGCCATGACACACACAGCATGAATCACACTAGTATCAGACACAGGAAGAGCCACATCACAAAAGTCATTTTTCGGAAGGGCTGAAGCTAGGAATGCTTTTGGCATGCAGCAGTGTGCAGCCCCGAGACTGGCCACTAATGCTGACAGAAATACTATAGAGGCAGGGGGCTTGGTATGACAGAGGAGAAACGTGGACTGTTTCAGGAGCTGGTTTCCTTTTTTAATTAAAAAAAAAAAAATGAATAAAAGAAACAGGAATCAGGTGCTATCACATCCATTTGGAGGTGAGTTTTCATTCCTCTCACTTGCTAATCATCAATATATTCATGTGTGAAATTTCACTGCTGTTAAGAATATAAGTTTATCTGTGAAATCCTCCTCTTCCCTGTGCAAATGTACTCAAAACATGTGCAACTTTGTGCCCCACCAAGTCAGGTGTTCTTTGTGGACTAAGTGCTCAAATGCTGTTGGTGTTGGCACCCCATTTGTTTCTGCCGTTGATCTGTCCATACATATACTCCAGCATAATTGGCAGCTCATCGAAGTTTATTGTAAGTGTATTATACCCCATGGTCTATTTCTCTGACAAAAGCTCTTTAAATTGTAGTTTGTACAGGAGTCACACTGAGTTAATAAATAAAATGTGAAATTAAAATACAGATATGCAGAAAAGAAAAGCACCTTCCACTGCCCAGTATTGGTGTTCAGTAATGGACTGGGCTGCCAGAGCCCTCCCTGTGTCCCAGAAATAAGCAGAGCAGTCCTGGAGCAGGAAGAGTTTGTGGAGGCTGAAATGGAGACCTGGGGTTTTGGTGGGGAAGGATGTAGGTGGCAGGCAGGAAGAGGGAGGCCAATCAGTGCCATCAGGACCCTGGCTGTTCATCACTGTGTAGAGACACAAGCACCATACTGCTGAAATTTCTAGGTAGTTTGCGCAGTAGTGCCCACTTTATTTGCATTTTAAAAACTCTATAACTATTTCTTGGTGCATATACATATTAACACTTTCAGGTGTATACAGACAAATACATAATGTTCAGTGGCCAACATTAAATACTGTCATAATTCCGTTACTGTACCTAGAAGCCCATCTTACTTTCCCAGTGATAAGAACTCAGACACTTAGTGATACTTTTCTTTGCTAAAATGCGTAAAGGAAGAATACACAAAGTTTGTACTTCCAGTGGCTTGGAAACAGCCTAGTGGAAACAAACTGGGGTTGCTCAACAGCCGTATGGATATGAACGAGCAATGTGTTCAGGTGTCCAAGAAAGTTAACGACTTTCTGTCTTGTATCAGAACTAGTGAGGCCAACAGGACTAGGAAAGTGATGGTTCCCCCTGTACTCAGCACTGGTGAGGCCATACCTCCAGTAAGAAGGAATATGAGGTGCTGCAGCAGGTCCAAAGAAGGATAATGAGGCTAGTGAAAGCTCTAGAAAACAAGCTGTATGAGGAGTGGTTGAAGGAACTGGAGTTGTTTAGTTGAGAGAAACAAAATTTCAGGCTACACCTTCTCACTTTACAAGTATCTAAAAGAAGGTTGTAGCAAGATGGGAGTCAGTCTTTTTTTCCCCTGTAACAAGCAATAGGAAGAGAGGAAATGGCTTAAGATTGTGCCAATGGAGGTTTAGATTGGACTTTAAAAATTCCATTACTTGAAGGAGTATCAAGGGTTCAGCAGGGAAGTGACAGAGCCAGCATCCTGGTGTTATTTAGAAGTGTAGATGTGGAGGTTAGGGACATGGCTTATGGGTGACCTGGCAGTATTGAGTCAACTGTTGGATGTGATGTGTTTAAGGCTTTATTCCAATCCAAACACTTCAATTATTCTACTGTCATTTATTGACTTCTAGGAAATACGATAATCATATTCGTAAGTGACACAAGTCAATATACATCAGCTAAGCCTGAAGTTTTATAATAGAGAAATGAAAGAAAAACTTTCCTGCTCTTCTTGGCTGATCAAAACTGTGGAATGTATGCCATGCTTGGGTAAGACCATAATGGCAGAATCAAGATCTTGCTATTATACTGAGACCTTGTACATAAACAGAAATAAAAGGACTTTGTCAAGTGCTCATTCTGGAGGAAGAGGAGCAGAATCCTATTGAGCTCCTTCTATAGAAGCACAGATTTGTCAGTATCATGTAGGCAATTTGTCCTAAAACATAGAAATGAACACTCCTTCTCAGTTGAGTTTTGGCAGTTCTAAGACAGAAATCATTACTTATCGAGAAATTCTAGACAACCTGCTAGAAAAGAAAAAATAAAATAGTTAATTTGAGTAAGATCTGACAACTGTGTGAAGGCCACTACTTCTGCTTTAGATAGTGAAGTGTAATCATGGGGCTATATTAAGCAGGGAAGCACTTGAGGCTTTTACAAATGCTCCCTGTACATAAACTGAGTTTATCAAGCTTTTTGTTAATTGATAACTACCGAAGGGGGAGAAAGGGGGAAGAATGCCGATCAAGCAGCTATAGTTGATTTAGAGAATCAAAATTAAAGTACCTTACAGCTTTCATATCAATGTGTTCTTTTTCACACTCCTTCTCCCTTCCTGACAAAACCACAAATCAGCAAATGTGGAGAACACCCAAGAACAGGTCTGTAACCACTACTAGGGTAAAGATTTATTCTTTCCAGCATGGAGTTGTATGTTTTGAATGCTTTCTTCCTCACTGTTAAATCAACACCAACATTTTTAGATATGTTTTGGAATTATTTTAACACAGATATTTAACTCGAATGCAAGAGTTACATCAGTTGCATGTTGCATGTAAAAAGGGACTGAGGTCATCCTGTGATACCTGGACAGGCTGGATTGATGGGCCTAGGTCATTTGCATGAGGTTTAACAAGACTAAGTGCCAGATCCTACACTTCAGTCACAACAACACCTTGCAGTGCTACAGGGTTAAGGAGGATGTCCATGTCCAAGTGGAGGGCAGTGACAAGTGCAGTCCCTCAGGGATCAGTCCTGGGAACAGTCTTGTTCAACATCTTTGTCGGTGACATCAATAGAGGCATTGAGTGCACCCTCAGCAAGTTTGCTGACAACACCGAGCTGTGTGGTGCAGCAGACACGCTGGAGGGCAGGGATGCCATCCAGAGGGACCTGGAGAGGCTGGAGAGGTGGGCA
>JAOXOE010032127.1:0-11326 GCA_028565055.1 Phoeniculus purpureus
GAGACCATATCTGGAATAGTGTGTCCAGTTCTGGGCCCCTCAGTTCCAGAAGGACACAGAGCTGCTGGAGAGAGTCCAGCACAGAGCCATAAAGATGATGGAGGGAGTGGAGCATCTCCCTGGTGAGGAAAGGCTGGGGGAGCTGGGTCTCTTTAGCTTGGAAGAAAGGAGACTGAGAGGTGACCTCATTACTGCTGATAAATATGTGAAGGTTGGATGTCAGGAGTATGGAGCCAGGCTTTGCTCAGTGTGATCCAATGATAGGACAAGGGGCAATGGGTGTAAACTGAAACAGGAGTTTCCACGTAAATAGGAGAAGGAACTTCTTCCCAGTGAGGGTGATGGAGCACTGGAAGGTACTGCCCATGGAGGTTGTGGAGCCTCCTTTTCTGGAGACATTTAAAACCCATCTGGACGTGTTCCTGTGCGACTTGGTCTAGGTGATCATGCTCTGGGGGTTTGGACTAGATGATCTTTCGAGGTCCCTTCCAATCCCTAATGTTCTGTGATTCTGTGAAAGATCCTTTACTTGTATTATATACACTTTAAAGTGTTGCAGCTCTAAAAAGTACCCTTTGTGCACCACACTGCACATACTGTAAAAAAACAAAAAGCAAGGCAGAACTCAGCATCACTGTGGAAAGACTTCAAGTGCCCCTAGGCTGAGAAATGCAGGGACAATTCATCATGTTAACTCCCTGAAATAAAGCTAAACCTTTGAACCTGGCAGCCTTTGTCCATCCCAAAATCAAAGCTGGCATGTTGGCGCTGTCTACCACATGTGATGAACTACGAAAATGCTCACTAGGAGGTTCACACTGTATCCTACCAGTTAAGAGGTAAAGGCTCCAGAAGCCATGTATTTGTGGTGCAAAGCTAAGGGATTCTTCATGGTTTGGTGTACTGCAGAGGGAATCAGCATGCAGTGTCTTGTAAAGGTGTACCAACAAGCACAATATGACAACTACTGAAGAAGAGATTTCATTTCCAGCCACTACTGCCTTTTTAGATATTAATTTGTCATGCTTCATTTCCTATTATTTCATGTCATGGCATATTCTATTAAGTTATTTTAGGATATAGGCTGTGACTGCAATGGCACCATATGTCACGTTATATCACATCAGGTGGCAGCATAAGGTAAATTCTTGGCTTGAGTGTTTAGTTTTTTTCAGCAAATTGAACAATTAGGGCCATTCAGGTGAATGAAGCGAAGTAGTAAGAAATCAAAAAGACATTGAGTCCACTGAAAAGGCAGAAAACTCAATAGCCTTTGAGGGTGGAATGCAGCATCCTTGCCACACCACAGCGCTCTCACCATGTCCCTTTAGAGCCCTTGGCTTTGTCCCAGTGTCAGTGTAACTGCCTTTTTCCCGTGCTGAAGCCTGATTTCCTGGGACTCTCTTGCTTTGCAGAAGAAAAGCCAGGTTGAGTTTTGGAGATTGAAAACTCAAATGATTCCTTCATCTGCTCCACTGCTGAGCACTACAGTTCCTTTGGATGGGTTCAGTAGTTTTTGGCACTCATATCTGGGACCTCGAGCTTGCTCAGAAGCCTAGGGCATAAGGAAACAGAGAGATCGTGGGTACTGCAAAGGGGTGAACTCGTGCTTTTATTCCCCGATATCAGGGTATGATCCCCGGTTTTGTCTAAGGTGCTCTAATGACTAATATAAGCATGAAATGGGAAAGACATTTGGGATTCCATCTCTACCCCTTCACAAGTCAGGCTCTTTCTTGCCTAAACACTTTGTTCTCCCTGACTCGCATTCCTGTCTGGACACCTGCCTACTGGCAGAGACTGCTGTGATGCGTTGGCTCTGGCTGGGGGCCAGGTGCAGACCAAAGCCTCTCTATCACTCCCCTTTTTCAGGTGGACAGGGAGAGAAAAATATAATGAGAAGTTAGCAGGTAAAAACAACAATACTTTAGTAAAGCAGAAAAAAGTGCAAGAGCCAACCTCGGAAATAAAGGCAAATAATAAAGATTATTTTCTACTTCCCTTCAGCAGAAGGTTTTTAGCTGCTGTCCTAGGAAGCAGAGCCTGACATGCACGGTGGAAGCATTGCTCTGAAGGACAGAATGCCATCAATGAGTGCCCTCCCCATCTCCTTCTTTCACCTTCCTTTTATATTTGGGCTGAACTGATATGGTATGGAATATCCCCTTGGTCAGTTTAGGTTGACTGGGTCGACCCAGCCTTCAACCCTCCTCAGCTGGAGGCAGTCTTAGGAAAGAAAAAACCCCACAGCCTTGGTACTATGTGAGCCCTGCTCAGCAACAACCAAAACTCTGGTGGGTTACCAACACTTCTTCCAGCTACCACCACAAACAGTGCCATGAGAGATATCATGAGGAGGATCAACTCCATCCCAGCTAAACCCCATACAGCTGCATGAGCCCTTCCATCATCTTCCATTTTTACTTCTCCTGAGAAATTATATTCATATAAAATGAATAACAACTGGTCTTTCAGTATTAGCTGAGAGAGAAAACCAGAATATTCCTCCAATCTCTCTTCCCTTTCCTTTTTGCCCAGAGATGTGGTCTGTTTTTCAGATTGCAGCCAGTCTTTGTGAGGGCTCCAGCCCTTAGTTCTTACCAAAGACCAAAACAACTGAGCAATTATACACCAGTGGTTGGTGTTGTAGTGGTGAATTCAGTGGTGCAGCCTCCTGCCTTTAGCCCTTTCTGCAGCTCTGATGCATCAGACCACTTGCTCAAGGAGACATCCTCTGAGCAAGTGTTATTAATCCTCCAGTAAAACATGCTCTGAGGTTCACATGCAGCTAAACAGCTTCTAGCAAGGGTCCTCAACTAAGGCACTTGTAAGCATCATTCTACATGTACATCTCTGGAGATCAGGCACAAGGCATGTTACTGACTTGATAACCCATTCTGTGTAAGAGATGTTTTACGTGAATCTGATGATGGCTCCCCAGATATGAGCAAAAGACCTTTTTTTCCAAGTTACTAGCGGTCATAACTCTCAGTCCTGATGTTTTCATTCCTGTGTATTCAGGGGCTATGAATAAATGTAGGCTGGAAGTGAGAAGCAAAGAGTGCCTGTAACAACCTTCCAGTAAGGGTAATGGGAATGAGCTAATTACTTTTTGAATAAACCAGAGCAAGGAAAAGACTGGGAAGTTGAGTATCTGTGATGGCTGAGGGTTTTATCACTGTCATCCATGTGTTTCCCTCCAATGCTGTTTTCTGTTTAGAGGAGGAAATGAATTCTGTCTCATTCCTGTGTTTTCAGACTATTAGTGCCTTATGAGCTCTCATCACAAGTTGTTGGCTGCTAATCTCATCCCACCCTCAGCTCTCACCTAATGTGAGATGATGCTTCAGATGTAGATTAATCCACCAAGGTAGGCTCAGATGCCGCTTCCATTTATATTGGCTAAGTCACCCTCAAGAGCTAATGGTCCACTAATGGTGTCCTACAACTTCCTCTGTGAGTCTAGAAAGACAAACAAATTCCCAAACCATCCTCAGAGCAGCTCAGCATAATGCAGCATCAAGAACCACAGATGTCTGCAGATCTAAAAAGGTAACATGAGTAAGCAGAGTACTGGTGAAGGCCCATTAAATTGATTGTGACTTTGTCGTATGGTTAAAATCAGTTGGACAAGAGTAACTCATCTGTGCTGATGCAAGAGAACTATTCCTGTGAGTTAATGGTGTGTTAAAGAACATGTAGCATTTTCATCTTCTAAGAACAGGAACATTTCATTCAGACAAAAGGGCTGCCTAGTCCTGTACTCTGTCTTTGACAGCATCCAGCCGTGGCTACACAGGACAAGGATAAAGAGGGACCTCGAGCTTGGCCCAGGGGTAAAATCGTTAGTTCTATTGAAGGAAGGATGGACATCTCTGAAGAGCAAATACCTCTGGGTGAGCCAAGGAGAGAAACAGATAAGCTGAGTTCCAGCAACACATTTGAGACTTTATTCAAGCTAATGGAAAACATGGATTTCCATGGGGCTGGGGTTTCAAAACAAATCTTCACCCTTTGGATTTTTTTACAGTGGATATGTCTGTTTCTATTAAATCTCTTGGAATCAAAAGCTACTTATTTTTATCCCTGTAGGCTGTGCTCTCCTAGTAAGAAAATCATGAGTGCCAGTGGTGGCAGGACTCTAAAGGTCTATAAGCTGTCTGTATATAAAAGCAGCCTGTTTTTACTGCAGCACGAGGCTGCAGGTGCTATTCACTTAGTGCTAGAATTGATGCTGTGCCTCTGAGACAGATGTTGAAATACATCTGCTTGTATGTGCACTTCAACCTGAAGACAGCAAGGCTTCAGTGATGCGTGCTTGTCTATGAATGCCCAAGAACTGGGGCACTCTATGAAAGCTGAGTCTCAGGAAGAATTGGGCCAGTTGAGTCTTTGGTAGGCACAGCTCTCTCTTGTGTTTTAGTTGTTTTTTGCTTGGGGTGGAAGATTCAGAAATCCTACCAGGTGTTTCAGGTCAAAGCCTGAGACAAAACTGAACAATGCTCAACCTTGTGCTTAGCTTTACTGTTCATTTTGCCATGGCAGCTGTGTCCAGCTTGGTTCATGAGAGTCAGTTTGCCTGGGGATGTCTCATACTATTTTCAGGATCCAGATAGTAGAGCTTCCAACTCTAGCAAGGTTTGAGGTGTGTTGTTTAACGTAACAAGATTATATCAACACCTTCATGAAATGCCTTCCATCTTAGCATTTTGCCTGGATTAACGTTTGAACTGAAGCTCCAACGTGGCTTCCATGTCTCCTGAAATGGGTGCTTATCTACACCCCTTAACTCTAGCCTTACATCAGAAACAGGCTTCTGATTCTGCAGTGACTGAAATATACATTTAAGCTCAAAATATGCTGCAGTTTAGCATATAAAAACCTTCTCCAGTAGAGTGGCAACAGGCTGTGTTCACAGTGCCTGGGGACGGCTTGTTTGAGGTAAGTTCACATTACGGGTAGGCAATCCAGTTCTACCAAGCTGTAGTTTTTGCAGACAGTAAAAGTGTAAGTTACTGGTAAGGATGAAAAACGAGCAAGCACATCTAAGAGATGATGTATCCAACTCAGCTGACAAACAGAAAGATCCTGCAGCTTCACAGCTCAACACATGCTGATGTGAAGGAACAAAAAAGTGTGCTCAGTAATTCATATTAGCATCTTTGTACCCAATACCTGTAAGATCAGTGTGGCAGCAGGCTGAAATATGAGCAAAGACAGCTTGGTTTTTATACCTTAGAATACAAATGTTGTCTCTTAACACCTATGTGTCAAAACTAAATCAAGTGCTTGTGTGAAAAGCAGTGATTCAGAATTAGTTTTTTGCTGTTTCGCTAGTTAGATTAAAGATGCTTAGGCCTATCAGAGAAGAAGGTGGTCTTTTTATCTACTTTTATCTATTTTATCTGTCTGTGAGAAAGGTATTTGGATGTATTTTTGTTACCCTTTGGGCATATCAGAACTCTTGGTGCTTAATGAGGCTCCTGCTTACAGACAATCTTTAATGTTGTCATGTATCAGAGAGACCTTAAAGTAACTGCAGTCTAAAAGGAAGAAGTGTGTAATTATTCATAGCATGTAGTTACACAAGTGATCTGGGGGAGGGGAGCATGTAATGATCATCCAGCACAAAGGTAGTTGCGAAGCTCTCATTGTGTTGGAAAACAGCATAGGAGAAAAGGACCTGGGGGTCCTGGTGGCCAGCAGGATGACCTTGAGCCAGCAATGGGCCCTTGTGGCCAAGAGGATCAATGGAATCCTGCAATGGATCAGGAGAGTGGTTAGTAGATGGAGAGATATTCTCCTCCGACTCTATTCTGCTCTGCTGAGACTACCTCTGGAGTAGGTGTCCAGTTCTGGGCCTCTCAGTTCCAGAAGGACACATAACTGCTGGAGATAGTCCAGTGCAGAGCCATAAAGATGACGGAGGGAGTGGAGCGTCTCCCTGATGAAGAAAGGCTGAGGGAGCTGGGTCTCTTGAGCTTGGAAAAAAGAAGACTGAGTGGTGACCTCATTACTGTTTATAAAGGTGGGCATCATGAGGATGAAGCCAGGCTCTGCTCAGTGTCATCCAATGATAGGAAAAGGGGCAATGGGTATAAACTGGAACATAGAATGTTCCACATAAATATGAGAAGGAACTTGTTCCTGGTGAGGGAGCACTGGAACAGGCTGCCCAGGGAGGTTGTGGAGTCTCATTCTCTGGAGATATTTAAAACCCGCCTGGACATGTTCCTGTGCAACTTGATCTAGGAGTTCCTGCTGTGGCAGGGGAACTGGCCTAGATGATCTTTCGAAGTCCCTTCCAATCCCTAATGTTCTGTGATTCTGTGATCATAATTTCCAGAGTTTTCATAGTGCCTGTCATTAGCATAAACAAGAAACAAGTTTTGGGTACCTCATAAACTGGAGCAGATATCATGATAACATTCTTTTGGCATAAACTGAGAAATCAGTTTTCCACTAATTTCTTATTCCTTAAATAGTAAAACAAAACAGAAATCCCTTTTGAAGAATAAAAGATAAATGCCTTGTGTTGAAATAAAGGGCCTTTTATCTTGTTTTGTCTTCTACAGCTTCTATTAATGGATATTAATTGTTTATACAAATAATAATCAGTATTGTAGCCTAAATTATTATTTATATTTAAAATTGAGATTATCAAATACAAGTGCTTGATGCACTGAATCATTTTGAAGCAACAGAATGTTTGTGAATAAAGAGCATCACATTACCCTCACATACTCAGGATTCAACTCCTAGAATTGCCTAAAGCTACACTTTTGAGCCTGAGAGAGGTGTTGGGACTCTTGCAAGTTCAAGATATCGCTGTAAGTAGGTATGTGAGATGGAATATTTACTGTAATATAGTCCTTGTTTTTTCTGTGTCTTTGAAAATCAAAACTGGGATATAATTGTAATCTATTCCATAATTAGACATATTTTTATTTCATTTTAATTTTTATAACTATTTATTTTTGAAATGTGTTTAGGTTTTGAGCCAATGTTATTACAGCTGTTTACTTAGCACGATGCTTTTCGTTCTACTAATAACTGCTGTTCGCGAGATGAGCTAATTCTGCATAAATGCGTGTGTAATTACCGAGTCCTTTCAAATGTAGTGAAAATCCTTTCACAGAATCACAGATTGGTTTGACATGGAATGGAGAGCTGCGGATCTTCTAGTCCAACCCGCAGAAATAGCAGGTTCACTCAGAGCAGGTTGCATAGAATCATATCCAGACCCTACAACCTGTCTGGGCAGCCTATTCCAGTGCTCTGTTAACCTCAAGGTAAAGAAGTTTTGCTTATGTTCAGATGGAAACTCTGGTGTTCCAGTCTGTGCCCATTTCTCCTTGTCCTGTTGCTGGGCACCACTGAGAAAAGGCTGACTCAATCCTTTGGACACCAGCCCTTTAGATACCTGTAAGCATTGACAATGTTCCCTTTCAGTCCTCTACAGGCTAAACAAACACAAGTCTTTCAGCTTTTTTCTCGTGAGAGAGATGGTCCAGTAATAAGCTTTGTTGCCATCCATTGGACTCTCTCCAGACAGGAGAATGTATTTCATGAATTGGCATCCCAGAACTGGACACA
Organism: Phoeniculus purpureus; assembly: GCA_028565055.1. NCBI lineage: Eukaryota > Metazoa > Chordata > Aves > Bucerotiformes > Phoeniculidae > Phoeniculus > Phoeniculus purpureus. The sequence continues at coordinate 7,597 of JAOXOE010032127.1, forward strand.
ATACTCCAGATGTGGCCTTACTAGGGCAGAGTAGAGGGGGGAAAAGAACCTCCCTTGACCTCTTGGCCACACTCTTCTTAAATGCGCCCCAGGAGACCATTGGTCTCCACAGCCACAAGACACATTGTTGGCTTATGGTTAACTTGTTGTCCACCAGGACTTCCAGGTCCTTCTCCACAGAGCTGCTTTCCAGCAGACTAACCCCTAGCCTGGGCCGGTGCATGGGATTATTTCTCCCTATGTGCACGTCCCTACTCTTGAAGTTTATTATATTCCTCTCTGCCCAGCTCTCCAGTGTGTGTGGGTCATGCTGGATGGCAGCACAGCGTTTTGGTGCATCAGCCACTCCTCTCAGTGTTGTATCATCAGCAAACTTGCTGAGGGTGCACTCTGTCCCCTCATCCAAGTAAATCATGAATATGTTGAACAACACTGGACCCAGCAGTGACCCCTGGGGAACACCACTATCTACAGGCCTAAGAACAGGGGGGTAAATTTCATTCATGTCTGAATTTTATCTAGTGTCTCAAGTCCTCACATTGATCTTTCTTGCAATGTTGATGATCATAACAGTCTGAATTTCAAGTCCTGCATCATTGTCCTCAAAATTCATAGAAAATATTTCTTCAGTAACAACTTCCCTTATACATTGGTTTCAAATGAATTTTCTTCAGAAAGAACTCCAAGTTGAATAGAAGATAGCTCATCATTAAAAATATTGCTACTTTTTTAATGATCTAATTAGTTTTACCTGCCATGGTCAGCTACATTGATTTCAATTAAAAGGAGAAAGGAAAGTCCTGTCGAGTGACCTACTTCTTAATGTATTCAGGAAGATCAAGGTTGGAGCAGCAAAATGTTTTAATGAACACAACCCCTGTTTGCTAAAAGTAAAGCTACTACTGATTTCTTATTAATCTGAAAAAGAAAGGACAAAGTAAGTTAGAGGATATTTCATGTCTCATCATTAAAAATCAATAAAACCAAGACCGACCTGCTTTCTCCCTCTTGTGTTTACACTTGAAACAGATTAGGTCTTTAGGGGAACGGTAATGGTCTAATTATTTAGACCATTCTTGATTCAAATTGTAGAAGTGGATGAACTTGCCTAACTACAAACAGCAAAATGCCCTTATCTGCATAAGAGGATGTGGGGGAATGGTGTGCTAGGAGGCAGGTTGTGGCCACAGATCAGTGTTTTTAATTTATGGTGTCTCTTCACCAGCACCGTGTGACAATAGTTTGAGCAGGATCCTCAGAGTTAAGAAGAAAAAAGCTTTCAGATCAGACTAGCAGTAAAGTGAAGTCTCTTCTCCTTGAAAGGGTGTAATGTTGTATCTGTGTATAGCACTGGTTTTCTAAAGGCCATCTTCAAGGCCTGTAAAGGCTTGGCCAGATATTGTGCTAGAGAATGTTACGGTGATTGCTATATCTATAAAGTTGAAAGTGGTAGAAGGAGTGATGCCGAGCACTGTATCCCTATGTGCCTGTTACTTCACACCCAGCTTTGGACCACTCTAACTGGATCTTTCTAAGCCCAAATCTGTGTAGGTTTTGGCAACATGGCTTTGAACTAGGCACAGCCACTTTGTCTTAGTGCCAGGGATTGCTCTTTGACATTTTCATACACTATCTCTGCTTGTCTCTGCCTCTTAGATGATGTTTAGCATGACTTGTGTGGAGAGTTGAGCAACAGTTATGTAAGTTCAGCAGGTACTGCTTTTGGTTCATTAATGTATTGAAAGGCATGAATTTAATATTAATTTTGCAGTTAATTAGGCAAAAGTCTTTGCTTGGACACTGGAACATTCGCTTGCTTTCTTCTCTTAGCCAAAACAGGGCTGTCTTGTCCTCACAATACTCCCTCCTTCATCCATCATTTAGGTAATCCCATGGAATCTCCCCTCCTTGAGATTCCATGATTTAAAACATCTTGGCCTTTTGTGCAGAATTTCCACAGGGACCGTAAAGATCATCTAGTTCAAACCCCCTGCACGGGCAAGGACACCTTCCATCAGATTGGGTTGCTCAAAGCCCATCCAGTCTGGCCTTGAACATCTCCAGGGATGGGTCATCTACAGCCTCTCTTGGGAAACTGTTCTGGTGCCCCACCACCCTTACAGTGAAGAACTTCTTCCTTATATCCAATCTAACCTTACCCTCTTTGAGTTTTCAGAACACTGATGCAAATATTCTCTAGATCAAAGAGCCAGAAAGGTCAGACAGATCCCATGAGCAGTTGAGCTCATCTCTTTAACCAGTCTATAAGCCTAGACCAAAAGTTCCTCATTTACACAAGTCATCATTGCTGAGAAAAGCACTTTAGTGATATTCCTGTGACAGTACAGCAAGAACAAGATGTGTCTGAAAAAGAGTTAGCAGGACTGGGCTCCAAGTAAGCCCTGTGGGTCTTGTTCCTACTGCCAGATAAAAAAATGTATAAAAAGTCAGGAGGGATTATATGTTGATGAAAATACCAGATAGTTTTCTTTTTGTCATATTACTATTGTACATTTGTTATTAACTGAAACAGGCTGCCCAGGAGGGTTGTGAAGTCTCCTTCTCTGCAGATGTTTAAAACCCACCTGGACATGTTCCTGTGCTACTTGATCTAGGTGATCCTGCTGTGGCAGGGGAGTTGGACTGGATGATCTTTCGAGGTCCCTTCCAATCCCTAATGTTTTGTGGTTCAGTGATTAGCAGTATTACGATAATGGTTATACTACAGCAATTCTGAATCTATAACATCTGTGCATTTAATGAACATTTACTAATGTAAACTACTAGTGCTTGCTTTGCGAAACTGTTACAGCACAAGTTCTTTGGGATCTGGCAGGTAAACAAATCCTTAAACTCTCTTTTTCTTTTGTAAGACTGTTTCAGTGCAAGACTCTGGGGCTTTGGGAGGCAAGAGCTAATCTCCCTTTAACTTGACACTTCCAAGACAAACCATTCTGTGTTTCTGTGATTCTATATTCTGATCTCAGTGCAAAAGCATGCAATAGAGAAGTGCATGTTGCTTTATGTTTGTGATTTTCTGTCCTTTTAACTGCACTGCTTTCTATTTTCACCTTGAGCTTTTGTATAAAAATCCCCTACCACAGCATTAGCAGTAGCTGTAGCCGGGAGACTTCTCTTGTCCTACGTCAAACAGCATGGAAAGTCTGAGTGAAATAGTCCACTGTTGTGTTACCTTCTGAATTATAGGAACAGGCTTTGTTTTCTTGTAGTTAATGTCTGCAATTTAAGTCAAACTTAAAGCAATGATGACTCAAGGTGTCTTTTATAGGCATCAGTCAGGTTTTGAATGGCTGATGTGCACGTGAAAATGAATCAGTTTTGCTGATGCATGCTATCATGTTTTCCACCAACTGCATTGACATGTTGACGTGCCATAGTTTGCCAGGCTATCCCTTTTGGGCTCCATATGTCACTGTATATGTCCCTAATGGCTTTAGACATTTTGTCAAATAAGTCTTATTTATATCCTTTCTGGTTAAGCTGTGATATATCAATATAGTATTTAAATAAAGAACGGTATGTCTTTTGCAGCTTTCAGTCAATGATTTGATTACAAAGCCTTCACACCCTTTTTGTACCATTTCCACAGTCAGGATTTTGGGGTCATATACCCACCTGGATGTGACCCTGTGCAACTTGGTCTAGGTGATCCTGCTGTGGCAGGGGGATTGGACTAGATGATCTTTAGAGGTCCCTTCCAATCCCTAAT
>JAOXOE010032128.1:0-11320 GCA_028565055.1 Phoeniculus purpureus
GACTGAGGGGTGATCTCATTAATGTCTATAAATATGTGAAGGGTGGGTGTCAGGAGGATGGAGCCAGACTCTTCTTAGTGTCATCTAATGATAGGACAAGGGGCAATGAGTGTGAGCTGGAATAGAGGAGGTTCCACATCAGTATCAGAAGGAACTTCTCAAGTGAAGGTGACAGAGCACAGGAAGGGGCTGCCCAGGGGGGTTGTGGAGTCTCCTTCTCTGAAGATGTTTAAAACTCACCTGGACATGTTCCTGTGTAACTTGACCTATGGATCCTGCTGTGGTGGGGGGATTGGATTAGATGATCTTTTGAGGTCCCTTCGAATCTCTGTTCTGTGATTCTGTGAATTACATGGAAGTTGGACTTACACAAGGGTTAAAATTCAACATCTTCACTCAGACAAAACTCATATGCAAGCCAATAGGAATTTGGCTTAAGAAAGGAATTAAGAATCTGACACAGGGGTACATTATTCTAGTACCAGTAATACTACATTAATACCACTCATGCAGAATATGGATTGAATTACCTCAATTTTTTCAGAAAGAGCCAAAGATCTGTGTAAGCAAATAGACTACAAGTCTTCATCCTAAATGGGTAATATATTGGGCTACAGAGCCCTGATTTTCATAAATACATATTGTTTGTGAAATTGAAGATAAGAAACATTTGACATTTGTTCTGGCACCTGCAAACTCTTAAAGTAATGCAGATGAAGTATCACGTATGCTGGCTGTGTGTTTGAGTTCCCGGAGATTCATTGTGATCGAGGCCAGGAAAATGGAATAGTACTGAAAGAAGGGGAAAGATATAATGGTGACAAGTGAGAAAAATCAGTTTCACACGTACAAAAGCAGCCAGACTTGTTTGTCCAAACTGGCTGTTTCCTACTGTCCTGCTGTTTTAAAGATTCAATTGGATCCCTCTGCATTTTTTAGTATTACCAAATAAATGTAAATGCAATTGCATGAAGTATAATCCATGGTGTGGTACATTTGAGCTCATGAGCTCCACATGGCTATAGGACTATAAAATGCAGTCTATGGATCATCTTGCAATGTATATAATTTCACATTTGGATGGATTTTAAAAACAAAAGTGAATACAAATACAGCATGAGTGTAGTTGATGCGATTTCCCCTCCTAATGACTATTTTCTTAAGCAGAAGTATATAGTACTCATCTGTCATTTGGAAACAGGCTAAGTACCTGTGAAATGAAAAATACCATCATGTATTTTTATCACTTCAGTAAGAGAAACTGGTTTTCTCTACCTGAACCAGTCAGAAGAAACCATAGAATCATTTAGGTTGGAAAAGACCTTTAAGATCGAGTCAAACCATTAACATAACTGTACCAAGCCCACTGCTAAGCCATGTCCCTAAGCTCCATATACACACAACTTTTAAACACATCTAGGCATGGCAATTGAACCACCTCCCTGGGCAGCCTGTTCCAATGCCTCACAACCCTTTCAATGAGAAAGTTTTCCCAATGTCTAACCTAAACTTCTCTGATGGAACATAAGAGTTTCTAAAGAAACAGTGGAGATGATGGCATTTGAATAGGATTATAACTGAAAATAAAACTGACCAGAGAATTTGGTGACTAGACTGTAAGTATGCTGTGCCTTTAAGCTCCACAAAGCGGAAGCTGTTTCTCTCTGGGTGCAGCGTTTGACTTGGGCCCATGGGAAACAACTTTGCTCCAAGGGAAGATGCATAACAGAATATCACTCATGTTTCTGCACAGTGTATGTTCCCACTGAGTAAGGCATGGAACTTTCACACCACACTCACTGCATTTCACTAGCACAATTTTAGAGATGGGTAATGCACACATACATGCTATGTGGTTTGCAAGTAGTCCAATGGCTACTGCTTAGAGGTCATCCAAATCTTTGTTTTTCACAAAAAGTGCCCAAGTGCTATGATGGAAAGACTGACCAGTGAAAACAGAAGCCATGGGCACAAAGGGGACCCATCATGTGCAGCCAAACAGTTGTTTTTCTGATAGTTACAGTAAACCGAAGCCAAGGGAGGAGAAAGTGTGTTTCCTCTCATTAAGTTAGGATGTGGACCTTCTATCCATGTCAGGGCCTATTGGAGAATACTTCATGCAGGTTTAGGGAATTTTAAACTACACAAATAATCTGCAAAACAGGCTTTCCAAGAAAAGGAAGGTTAAGTCGTATCAGCCAACTCTATCCAGTGTTACTAGGAAAGGGAGATGATATCACAAAACAGAACCCCTGTTAATGTCATTTATATCAGAACACAGTTTTGTGGGCATATGGCTGCAGGGAGATGCTGAAGTCTTTGCTGGAATAGCTAAGTGCTCTGTGAGCTGGAAATCGTACCAGCATCCAATCTTTATGTCTTCAAATTCTTGGCAACACGGAATCCACTACAATTAACTGATAATTATGAGGAGCTCACCGCAAAAGGCTGTACTGCAAGAGCAGGCAGAATATGCTGATTTTTTAGTTTGCATATATTTGCCTAGTGAGTCCCACACAGATAAGTCTTACTCAGAACTGAGGGCAATGCAGTTTGCATGTCTTTCCAGAACAGGCAGAAGTTGTAGGAAAAACTTGGGAATCACTGCATACTACAGCTTAAAAAAGAAAGAAAGAAAATAAATGAAGATGGAATGAGACACGATAAATCGTCTTTGAATATGTGGCAGGTTGCTACAAAGAGGTTGATGATCACTCTTTTCTGTAGCAACTGATGAAGAGATGAAGGGAAAAGTAGTCCAATTTCCAACAAACAAAATTTGGATTGGAAATTAAAAAGAACATACCTGTAATGGAGATAGGAAACTCAGGAGGATGTGGACTCGCTTTTTGCTGAAGTTCTGTGAGGCTTGACTGCTGCCTTTTACTATATATATAACACAATAGATAAATTCTGCACATAAATCTGCCTCATTGGAGGGTGGTGAAACAGCGTTCCTCTTGAGCCTCCTTCCTGCTAGGCAATACTGCAATCTCTGATATTTTACAGAAAAGAAATAATTCTCTATGTGAGCCCCTAAACCGAGGTCTTGATTTGGCCCAAAAAATGCCAGACAGAAAGCAGCAATTGTGCAGATTAAGTCCAGAATGAAACCTCCCAGGAGTTTAGATTAATTCAGATATGGTACTTTGATTCCACAGGTATTTTGGCTGGCTGGGAAATTAGGTCATTAACTATCATTATAATTTTAAAAGTTGTTTATGGAAGCTCCCTAGGTGCTTTCCAGGGATTCAGCATCTCTTGCACACTGCTTAGAAAAATTGACATGCTCAGATGCAATATTCCCAAAGTCTGAGGAGGTCTAGCTCTGCGCAGCTGTAACAATGTTCTGAGGAGCAACTGATCAAAAAATGGGAAATTAGGAATTATTATAGCCTCTCCCTCCTAGTCTGGCTGGGAAAAGGAGCCAGGACTTGACTCCCTGTTCTCTATAAGCCCATGAAATAGCAGCTTTTGGGAGGATTGTCTAGGAAAGAAGCAAAGGCTCAGGGCATCAGTAGCTGCATTTCAGCAAAGACTAAAATCCAAAGGGAAGGCAAAGAACATTAATTCGGCTTGAAAATCACAGATGCGAGAGCAAAGCCTTGGTGTCAGGTAAAATTTGCCTTACCTTTTACACACTTTCAGTAATTACTCTTACCACATCATATAATTACCTGGTCCTTCTGTGTTTCAGCTAGTTGTGGGCAGGGCTGCCAAAAGCTTGGAGGTTATCTTTGCTTAAGCATCCAAGTATTAAAAGACTTAGCCAAAACTTATCTCAGATTCTGGAGGCTTCTCTGCTGGCCTCTTCATCAACTTCCTTTGCGTGATGCAAAACCTTTTCTCTCCTCAGTCAAAGGTGGCCACTTTGAAGAAATCCAGATATATCCTCTCCATAGCTCATTATTTTCAAAACACTATTGATTACAGTAGCAGTACTTTCACTGGAGATGGCCTTTACCTCTTCATTTGAGGCTGGGTTGAGCCTTTCCTAAGATATAGATCCTGATTTCATTTGATTTTAACTGATTACCCAGTAGTGCCTCAGCAGCATTCACACCTGTATTTGTCCGTAAGAGCTCACAGCTGTCCATTTCTGGCTTGCTCCTGAACACCTGTGTTCTTGCACCGGCCACCAAATCATATGGTCTTTACTTTATACTCTCTCTGTCTTCTTGGTTAGCTGATTAAAAAAACTTTACCAAACTTCCTGGCTTAAAAGTCTCCTTTCAGGGGAGAATTCACCAGGCACTTATCTTTAGTAATGAACAGTTTTGGAGTTGTTTAAGAAGAAAAATGTGGCTGCCTGAGGATAGTGGGAGGTGAGCCAAAGTGAGCTGAGTTTAGGTGGGAAAGAGAAACGATCAGCAGGGTACCAGAAGGGAGAGGCACTTCCAAATTTGTTTCTGGGTCTTCAGTTCTGCCATTCTTCCTGCTTGAAATTTGATATTGTAAAGTACAAAAAAGAGTTACAGAGCTGAAAATCTTCCTGTTGCTGCAAATATCTCCCATTTTCGAACTGCTGCGGGTTCCACTTCTTGGTAATATACTCCCCAGGTAGCAGCATGAATTCCTTAGAGCATTCACGTGATATTAGTCTGAAAGTACTAGAGAAGCAGTTAAAGTGCTTGTGAAGGTGGGTTTGTTTGTCGGGTTTGCTTTTTATTCTTCTGATTTTTTTCTGCTCTCTGGACTTTTTCAGTTGCCTTTTCAATGTTATCTTAAGCTTTCAGGTTCCCTTTCCCAACCATCTTCTTAGAAAATGGGCTGTCATTTTTAGCCATCTCCCCAGCGATCGGTGGTTTGGATATGTTTGTTTTTCAAATACTTTAATTGTATGGTCTACCCAGAAGTGATCGGCACCAAAAATTATATTTCAGAGTTAAACACAACCAGATGGATTGAGAACAGCCGGTCATCTGAAGAAGCCTAAGAAGCCTTTCTGAGCTCCCCGTGTGATTCGTTTGCCCACTGGTTAATTTCATAATGATTTCTCTTGAAGATGAGTGAAAATAATCTTGGTTTACATTTACTTGTCGGAAGAGGCTGGCTTACAGAAACGACTCAGACATATCAATGCCAGACAGGCTGTGGAGCTGGTACAAATGCAGCTACTCCTGGCCTCGGGGAAACAATCCTTTTCAGAGGCAAAGGTTTTCTTTGTAACACACTCCACTCTTGATTTTCTTACACGTGCTCTTCCCGTTTGAAGGCAGAGATTACTGGCACCTTGCTTTTGTTCTTGGCTGTGTTGAATTACCAGCTTTTTTAATTCGGAGAGAAACGGAACAGCATACAGAATCATAGAAGGTATAAATTATATCGAGGAGAGACAGTCCGCGCCACCTACTGTGTTCACGTGGATTTTACCATGAAGCGTACACACCCTGCCCTGTGCCAGATTCATCCTCAGGAATTATTTTGCTGGCCTGGGTGTTTGTTCTTTCCTTCTGAAGCCATTGTGAAGGAAAAGTTATGCCCGGCTTCACTCAAGTGGAGTTCTACCTCATTGTCACAGCTTGCCTGAGCGGTGCTTGGACAATTCAACAATGTGGTGGAAGACAGGTGGGTGAAGTGGTCCTGTCATCATCCAGAGTTACCCATATTCTCTTGTAGTTGACAGTGAGACATGCTTCCAGAAGACAGTGATGATGGCAGGAAATAACCAATTCCTTCTGCTCTGAGCAGTCAAAGGTATTTGTTCATTCTTGTGCCTTAGTGTGGTTGCACTCTGAGAAAGATATAAGCTTCAGTGCCCAACACCTTGATCTGTAGTCCAAATAAAACTCATACTGTGGAAACAAAATCAAAAGAGGGGGTGAAGAGCAACACAAGAGTCACTGAGATTGCAAAACCTTGCTGTGCTTTGGTAGGAATTTCATCTGCAGCTGAGACCCTGTTGACCACCAGAACAGGTTATTTCAATGCCCTGAGTGTGGAGGAGTCACTCAGAAAATAGAGCTCTTGAAAGCTCCCTGGGCTGGACCTCAAAGTGTATTTGCCAGAAGCCTTCCAATTTGATGGAACAAATTAACCTACTTGGGGGTCATTGAGATAACAGCTCACAGAATTTAAGGACAATGCAGAGTGGGCTAGGCAGAAATAATTGCATTGATCACAGAATCACAGAGCATTAGGGATTGGAAGAGACCTAGTCCAATCCCCCTGCCAGAGCAGGATCATTGATGTCCCTTGTGTGTGGGAAAAAAAGCCAAGTCAAATAAGCTCTGGAGAAGGAATATAGGCTTTACAAATTTGCTTGCAAAGAGGATACAGGGAATTATTTTGGAAATTTCTTTTTCTGTTCAGCCTTGTAAGACATCTAGAAGTGCACATGGCATGATTCTGAGCATGTTTACGTTGCCTCGATACCCCTTGATCTTCACAGCTGGTGTCAATGAGTCCTGGTGCGAGCAAAACCTAATTCAGACTCTTGATTTTACATGTGTTGCCTGAGAGAAGATAGGTACCTTGTACTTCAAAAAAACCAAAAATAAATAATTCAACTACAAAGAAGTTGCCTCAAGCAGGAGCCCTCTTCAAGGCTCATGTTTAAAGGTACAAGGAGCAACTGCAGAAATAAAATATGCCCCCAAATACAGAAGCAACACAACAGAGTGTCCTTCAGGAGGCTCTTAATAACTGTTGGACAAATTCTAACACTCTCGCTTCAAACTGAAGTTCTTGCTTGAACAACAGCAGCCTAGTTACTGAGGGAGGGGAAGTCTGCTGTCTCTTCATGGAGCTGCTTGGCTAAGAAATGGATCTGGGAGAGATAAAAGCAGGCGAGCAGACAGATAGGGGAGGAAAGAACTCAAAAAAACCCACAAACCCTGTGAAATTCAAAGTATAAAGAGCAGGCTGTGAAGCGAGTGAATAGGACTGAAGAGAAAAGGAAGTGGAAGAGATCTTGGTGAGGTTGCTTTCTACAATCGTGCTTTGCATGCAGAGAGATAAATACCGCTCCTCGCTGAAGGATTAGAAGAACACAAGACAAATTAAGTACACTCGACAGAAGATATCATCCACAAGATGCATATGATGGAAGTAAAAGGAATGAGTGTGTTAACAAACCATAGATACATTCAGTCTGAGATCCAAAAAAAGTGCTTCCATGCTTTCTTAGGTATCAGAGAGCACCACTTTTCATTTGCTATCTTTACTATTGAAACATCAAGGCCCTTGTCTTCACCCTTGTAAATTATTCATTGCTTTTTATACCTCTGTGATCTTAAAGTGTAGAGGAATGTAGTAGCTATCTCCCCACCTGATGCAAATTTATAGATGAGAAAATCTGCAGGGCAAAAGAGAGAGAACACTCCTAATCAGGTGGATGAAATGGGCTGGTGCACAGCTGCTAGGCATCAAGGCTCTCTCAGGTCTCGAACACTAGTGCTAAATGTTGTCAAAGCAAAAATTGTCATTAATTTTAAAAATATTCTGCTTTCTTTGCTTGAAACTGTTCCCTAAATGAGAATCAAGTCCACAGACAGCTTACATTTCCCCTGCAAAACTTCAGCCTCAATGAAATGTTTTCTCCACCATAATTCACACCATTCTGCTGACGAAAGAAAGAGCAGGGGTACTATTTGCACATAGAGCTCATCCCTGTAGCAAGAGTCGTGACTCTTCTTCTAATTAGCACTCCTTTCTGTACTGTTGTAACATCGATTGTATTGTTTCTTCCATGAAAATATTCATAAATTACAGGGATTTTAAGATCCCTTTTCAGCCCATCTTCCTGCCCTAATTCACAACCGATTCTAGCTGGTTTATCCCTACACATTTCTCTTGTTTACCCTCAAAGACCTCTAGTGATCCCCTCAGGGGAACAACACTCCAAGAAATGCCCTGGAATGATTCAGTGCCTTCTGGTTAGAAAACCTTTTTTCTTATTTCTACCTGGGGGTCATCTCCTGTTGAAGCCATGACTTTGGTCTGTTGTGAGCATGGCAAAACAGCATCCATTTCCTTTCTGCATCACCTTTTTACATGCGTGCTGTCTAGAATAAACGATATATCTTGCTCCAGGTCACGGTTTCTACACCTTCTACCTTATCATTCACCTCTCAACTTCCTCCATGTAGTCTGTAACTGGTTTTGGCATCACAGGTCCAAAATTACCCTTCAGATTTTAGAAAAGCCTCCAGTTAAGGCTTTATCCGTGCTGAGGTGTGAGAAGGACTGCAGCACATCCTTTGCACTAGGCACTTGTGTTTTTAACGTCCTGCATGCTGTTCATATTGTCTGCAGTATTATGACAACGTCGACTCACGTTCAGATTATGGTCCAGTGCAACCCCAGATTGCCACTACCCAGAAAGCAATAGCCACCCCGTATTTGCCCAAATCAGAATTGTTGCCTAAGGAATGAACTTCTGTGCTCATGCCTTCTGAAGGGCTCTTTTTTCAGTTCATTTCTCCAATTTGTCATCATCACACTAAAGGATCCTTCTGCCTTTGAGCGTTTACAGTTACTCCCAGCTTGGTGTCATCTGCAAACTTAATAACAAGCCTCTGTATTTCATCATACCATCATTAATGAAAACACTGACTAACAGAGGAAGCAGGAGCAAATCCCTGTAGAACTTTCCACCTATATCCTTCCACTTTGTCAGTGAACCATTGATAACTACTCCATGAGTACAATTTTCCCACATGTTCAGTTACTTGCCCACTGTGACCCTTTCAGAGACAGAACTTTTCAAAAACAATCATCACTTTTGAGGGTTTCTCCAAAATCATTTATTTGTTCCCGTGAATGTACTTCACTCAAATAGGCTCAGTTTATCAAGCACCTTGATCACTACATCTCTGCCTTTCAAATCACAGTGTCACCTAATTTTAATGAGAAAAAAAAATATCTTGTGGAGGACTGAAACAGTTAAACTAAGTTAAAATTAGGCCAAGACTCAGCTTGCTACCTCCTTTTAAATCTTTTTCATTGCTTCCCTGTATAGGAGGAAATTTTGAGTGTGGGAGGATCATTCTGTGCTGTTTAAAAAGTAAAAATAAAGAATTAGTTAACACTTCTATAAAATCCTTGTGGTTTTATCTGATCGAGCTATTGGATAGCAATGGTAAAAGTTTTGATCCTCACATCTCCTCTTCTGCCTTATTCAGAAAACCTTCTGAATAGTAGTGCCCCAATTCATAAGTGTTTGTTGTACAGCTGCTTAATCAGCTCCCATTTAGTGTGGGATTTGATTAAATTAGACAGAGTGACTTGTTTTTGAAATGAACTTGTCAGGCAAGATAAAATCCTTACAACAGGCTATAATCTTTCCGCAGTGGCATTTGCTAGCCAAATGTCTGGCCTCACCAGAGAAAAAAATTCGTGCTGGTTCTAACCAACACAGGTTGTGTTGAGGCTTAACAAGACCAAGTGCTGGGTCTTATGTATCACAACAACCCCATATAAGCTCAGGGAGAAAAGGATTGGGGTTGCTGATTGACAGTGGCTGAATATGAGCCAGCAGTGTGTCTGGGTGGCCAAGAAGGCCAATGGCATCCTAGTCTGCATCAGGAATAGTGTGGCCAGCAGGGCTGTAGAAGAGATTGTCCCCCTGTTCTTGACACTGGCAAAGCCTCACCTTGAATACTGCATTCAGTTTTAGGTACCTCAATAGAAGAAGGACATTGAGATTCTGTTTTTTTCCAAAGAATGGTTAAGAAGCTGGTGAAGGGCCTGGAGGACAGGTACTATGAGGAGCAGCTGAAAGAACTGGAGGAAAGGAGGTAGAGAGGTGGGAGGTCAATCTCTTCTTCCAAGTTACTAAGGACAGAACAAGAGGAAATGGTCTCAAGTTGTGCCAGGGAAGGTTCAGATTAGACACCAGGAAAAATTTCTTCACTGAAAGAGTGGTTAAATACTGGAACAGGATGTCCGGGGAGGTGGTGGAGTTGATCTTAGAAGTATCTCCCAACCTTAACGATCCCATAAGTCTACGATGGGCTGGGATCTCACGTCACTATTTTCGTGTCATAGGAGTGCAACATCCCACTTCTTTCTGAATTCAGAAACATTTACAAAAAATGTTTGACCTTTCTGCATTGTTGTTAGCAAAAACTTTATTACTCCTTCTGAGCCATGGGCCTCCCCTATAACTGTGATGAACCAGATGTGATGTGAAAACTCTGCACTTCTCAATGGACTGGAAAAGAAAATGTTTGAAAAAGAATTTACTGTTTTGTTCAGTTAGTGTAACTTATACGTACTGGATCCCATTTGCTTGTCTTTCGTCCAGTGCCTCTTGTCCCTTCCTTGTCCTTCTAAATGGAGAGAGGTGCTGGGCCCACGCTGTGGAAACACACCACCTGCCTAGAAGTGATTTTTCGAACTCAGAGCCAAGATGCACTAACAAGGAGCAGTACTGTGCTACTACATCTTTCATAAATAGAAACACGTAGTCAGCAGTACCCAAGATCGAAGTAATTTGTGAGTATAGCAGTTGCTGTAAGGACCAAACTTCTGCTCTCTTCCTGAAGTCTGTACCTTGTGGAGTCCCCCAAGGACCAGTACTGGGACCAGTACTGTCCAATATATTCATTATGAACTATAACAAGGGTAGTGTAGAGTCTTGCATCTGGGCAAGAGCAACCCCAAGTACCAGCATAGGCTGGGGACTGACCTGTTGGAGAACAGTGGAGGAGAAAGGGACCTGGGGGTCCTGGAGGAGAGCAGGATGACCAGGAGCCACCAATGTGCTCTTGCGGCCAACAAAGTCAATGGCATCCTGGGGTGGATCAGAAAGGGGGGTGGTTAGCAGATCGAGAGAAGTTCTCCTCCCCCTCTACTCTGCCCTGCTGAGGCCACATCTGGAATAATGCATCTAGTTCTGGGCCCCTCAGTTCAAGAAGGAACAGAACTGCTTGATACAGTCCAGCGCAGAGCCACAAAGATGATGAAGTGGGGGAAACATCTCCCCAGTGAGGAAGGGCTGAGGTAGCTGGACTCTTTAGCTTGGAGAAAAGGAGACTGAGGAGTGACCTCAGTAATGTTTATGAATATGTGAAGAGTAGGTGTCAGGAGGATGGAGCCAGGGTCTTCTCAGTGTCATGTAATGATTGGACAAGGGGCAATGGGTGTGAGCTGCAACAGAGGAGGTTCCACATCAATATGAGAAGGAACGTCTTCGGGGTGAGGGTGACGGAGCACTGGAAGGGGCTGCCTAGGGAAGTTGTGGAGTTTCCATCTCTAGAGACATTTAAAACCCACCTGGACATTTTCCTGTGCAACTTGATCATCCTGCTGTGGCAGGGGGATTGGACTAGATGATCTTTTGAGGTCCCTTCCAATCCCTAATGTTCTGTGATTC
>JAOXOE010032129.1:0-11319 GCA_028565055.1 Phoeniculus purpureus
CCTTCCTTTTCTTTCTGGATGGAACCTGTTTTGAGCAGTCGTAAGCCACTCTGAAGTTGCATTTTTACACAAGCACACTTACAGTCCAACCTTAAGCAAAACCTCTGCAGTTCTAGTTGACTGCCTCATAATTGTTAATGCAGGCAGCAAGTGCTACCTGCTTCGTGTTCTCCCTATTCCGTAAATTCTTTCACACACACAGACACCCGCACCAGAATGATGAATGACATTCAAGAAGAAAACAGCATAAACCCAAGAGTTTTTAAAAAAGCTGTATCTTGAAAGACTGAACAGACCCATAGGCAGATCAAGTACAATTATAAAGAACAGTGTTTTCTTTCTTATTGCTCCCACTACCAAGACAAAATGCAAGATGTGATACGCAAGCTCTATTCTGATGCTGAACCCTTTGTCTGAAGGGTTTAGGTTTATGGCAGAGGCAGTTTGCCTCTGCAAAGAGCAGTGGTTCAAGAAGCCTCTTCTCCTTTCTCAGCGCTCGATAAATAGAATGAAATACAATATGTTAAAAGAAATTAGCCTAACTTTTCTCTGCTTTCTCTGAGTAGACACATACGCCCACAAAATGCATTATCTCGCTCAGAAAACATACCAAAACGACTATCGGTGTTCTAAAAACACAAACACCACCTTCTGGACGCGCTTTGTAGAAGGCACTAGGTTTTTTAGTAGATGGGGTAACACGCTTCTGGAAGGGGATCTAGACTGTCTACCATTTCAGCTAGTAAAGCAAACCTTCCTCTATAAAGTAAGTAGTTTGTACGGCGCACCAAAGTCTCTTCGGTGAAGATACCCCTCAACAGTGATTTGTACCTATTTTGCAGATTAATCATGAGTGAGGTAGAAAAATCCACCCTGAAAGGGCCTAGAGGAGACAAACCCCCATCTTTATCCTGGTCTGCCTCTAGTAAAAAATCACAAACTAATGTGAAGAGTTCTGAACAGAATTCTGAAGGCTCTGCCAAGAAGAATGAGCAGTTCTATAGCCCGTTGCAGAGTTGCCACTTGTTGAGAAAAGCCTCTGGATCCAGCTGCTCCTCGTATCAATGTCCTCATGATTTTAGGCTGTGAGCAGCAGACTTGCCTTACACCCTAGGCAGGTGGCCCTTGGGAGAGCCGTGGTGGTCTCAAGCCTCCTCTCTACCTCGATATTCATTGAGGCCAGCACTGACATTCAGAGACGCGTTTGCCTGAGCGCGTAAAGCTCCGTGCGTGTGACTGCCAAAGCCAGCACCTGAGAGCTCTCCTTTTCTGTTCTTCTTTTTGAAAAAACAGCTTACCTGTTCTTCTTCGTGCCTTAGGTATAACATTTCCTTCTCATCTAACTCTTATGGGCTTCTGTAAGATGTGTGTTTTGTTTTAATACTTACCGCGACTCCCTTTTGTGCATTGATCTCTCTGTATCTTTTCCGCGTGTGGTTTGGAGTTATTGTGACTAGCAGATTTCCCGAGGACAAAACCTGAAATCCAGGTTTGTCTACCAGAATCATAATCTCAGCTTCCAGACTGTAAGCACACACACAAATCTTTTATCTGAACAGCAACAGGGCCCAGGGATCTCACTGTAAGAGTAAGTCAACGTTTTGTAAGATCCCATGCAGCCAGGTGAGGGAAAACGGGCTCTTTTTGATGAAGGCACAACAAAGCGCTGTGTAGTTTCTCGAGAGAGGATGTCAGCAGGCCACTGCTTTGCGTTACCCTTGCTTTCTTCAAGAATGGCACCAGCCTGGAGGGTTTAACGGGGATGCCAATAGTTCTGGAATCATTTCCATCTGTGTCACTTCTTCTGTGGCCAGGTGCCGATAGCCAGAGCAGCGTGGTTGCGAACGCCGTGAACACTGAACGCTCACTGTGTTTTTAGTGTCGGTGGAGCTGTCTGAGATGAGATGACAAAACATAACTGGCGTACACTGAAAGACTTGAATCAGACAGATACTTTCAATGTCACATATCTGGCATTTACCGGAATACCTATTCTAATGGATGTCACTCACTATCTAGCGCACGTGTCACTGAGCGACTCTCTATGCCAGCTCTGTTCCAAGAGCTGTTGCCTCCTGCTCTCTCTATTCTGGGTGATGGTAGGAAAGAGAACATTTTAATGCTGCTGAAATGGGATGTACAATTATTTTCTTTGCCCTGGGGTAGTATTTATTTCTGTAGATTAAATCTTCCAAACTCCATGGCAGGCTGAATCTGTTGTTTGTTTACTGTGCAAATACACACTACATGGAGGCTTTATGCCCCTTGAGGAACGGGGCAGCAAGCTATGCTTTATTTTCTCAGGAACACTGGTGAGATGAGCAGGCCAGGTAAAGCTTTTTTGCTGGGTCAGTTCAGCAAACAACGCAGACTCATAGACCAGAAATTGAGGGTGAGAATGTTCTTCTCGTAGACATAGTACTACATTTCTTGCACTCTCTGTGCGTGATGTGTGATGCTCCTGCTCCTCATCAGCTCGAATGAGTACAGATTAGAAGAGAAAAGGAGTTGTCCAATCCAGGGGGGTTTGTTGGTTGAGGCCCTTGAGAAGGGTCACCAAAGCAGGAGGTCTGTCTCCACCTGCATCCTGGCTGGTGATGCTGCTTTTTGCAGCGTCAGTCCTTCAAGCTAAATGAGTGAATCCAGCCATCTGCATTTACACCAGCTCCCAGAAAGCTCTTATATTGCTTATATATATGCAGTACTTTAATTATATGGAAATTCACTAGTCACAACCTTAATGAACAACTTTTCTTGTATTCAAATGAATACGATGCTGATGGCTGTTTCTTTGTGTGTAGCAAATGGTACTTATATAAAAGCCACAGTAAATCAACAGCACAAGCTGATTTAATTACTAATTTGTTGCAATGGTTATTCCCACACCTATCATAACACTGTGTATTTAATTATCTTTTGCCCTAATGCAGGTATGGGGGTTTTTTTGAGTTAGATCTTAAGTAGGAAGACTGGTTTTGATTTTTTTCTGTTTGTTTTTTTGCTGTTTCTCTTGTTTGGGGAGGTGGTAGTTCTTTATTCCTTTCTTTTTCCTTTGCAGCTGGTAAAACTAGCAGCAACTAGCATGTGTCTAGTGATTAAGACTTTTTCTCTTTGTAATTGTCAGATTGATTGGGACAATTGAATGATAATGAAAAACAGCTTGTTCCTTCATTTCCAGAGGTGACACTTTCTGCATAATACTGCAAAGTATAACAAAAGGGTTTTCTTGGACGCTGCTTAAAGTTAATTGACAGCATCTGTTGTTTGGAACAACGGAGAGAAATAGCATTCCCTTGGCTCTTGGGCACGTTACTCAGGATTAGGCACTGACACGCCAGCTGATATCTGAATACACTGGATCTATCTGTCCACGGGGTCTTAGCTGGGCTTTCTGTTCTATCAGGGTTCTCCTTTGTACATAGCTGAGCGGATAAAAATATCTACAGTTCATAAAATTAGTGATAAATGTCCTGAAAAACTGTCTTCGTTAAAAAAACCCCACCAAAACCGGGTAAGACAAATTTGAACAAACAATGCAAATACTCTAATAATTATGAACTGTCTTTTTTAGAAGCATCTTTTATTTCAAAATCTAACAACAGGCTTTTGCTGCTATTTTATAACTGCTTGAGGTTTATATATCTGTAACAGCAGTAATCACTGCAGGCACAGTGTTTGCTTATTCTGGCAGATAAAATTCTAAATAGGCTCGAGAGCAAGTGAAAGAAATTTTCATTCTGCACTTCTCAAAGGAAGATAGGGCTTGGTTTTGCTCTTGGACTGGGTGTACGTGTTCTGTGTGTGCCTGAATACCCTTAAATGCGTGCGTCCTTTTGGCAGACGTTCATTGCTGCTGTGTACTCAGATGTGCATATTCCTTTATGAGATTTAATATTTCTCTTTTAAAACATTGATCAGTGTCCAAAGTCACTTACGACCAGTGGAAAAATCAATAGTGGACGCCGATTGGCTGACTTGCAGGCTGCTGCTGCAGCTGATCACCAAGAAAGAAGGGATTTGATTTGATTTTGCATTTTCCAGTCATTCCTTTTCTCTGTACTGTCTGTCAGTAATCTTCAAAGTCGCTGATTTGAAAATAAATGGGCACGTGCTACTGTTTGCATCTGTTTCTTTTACTTTTCTTTTGGTACTTAACACAAAATGGCAAACACAGACATTAGCATTATTATTGCTTAGATGGCTGCAGGTGTGGGGCGAACTCCAAGCTGAACTCAAGGTCAGATACTTTATGATGTAAACTCTTGAAGTCAAGATTTGTGTTTACGTGGAGGGTTCATCAATCAGCATATGTTAACGAGCCAGTTTTGTCATGCAACTCTGGCAAGTAATTTGACATTTTGCTGTATTACTCTTATGTTGAGCTCTATATCATCAACAGCCAGATATTGAACCGATTGTAATCAGAACAAAGAGAATATTTCACGTTCTAGGCTGTAACAGACATTGTGCTGTAATCTTAGGTATTGTCTATAGCATAAAATATAACAAACTGCCTTTTATTTAGTTCTGATCTCTTGAGATATTGGCACAATTACCTACTTGAAATGGAATTAGCTTTTTACTGGAGTTTCTTTTAATCTGTTGGAGTTTGATGATACACTGTGTTTTGATGTTTGTGTATATAAGAGATGCTTTGGAAAGGAAGGGGGCTGAAAAGGCAAACCTCTAATAGAATGCAGCCTAGTCATACCGTGTTAGATCTTAAATTATTCCTGTGTCTGTCTAGATTATGTATTTGCATAAACACACATGTGGCTGTTACTGTACGGGGGGTGTGTGTATGTATGTATAGTCCATGCGCTGGTGCTTATTTCATATTTATCATTAGGAGTAGCTACACCAAAACTGTGAGTTGTTCTGTTTCAGAGCTAATCAAAGCTACCCATGTCAGGATCATGTTCTTTTTAACATCAACTGAATTTTAACAGTTGTTGTAATAGGAAAGTGCATATTGCATCATTTATGTATTCTCGCTTCAGCAGCAGACCCAAATGATGTTTTAAAGAGAAACTGTAAAGATTTTAAGTATTTCTGCTGTATTGGTGATTCTGCTACAACATCAAGAAGCATAGATATAGAATTATGTAATTTGAAGAGTCCTTAATGTAATTGAAAAAATATCTTAGTGCCGTTAAGTAGTGATATGAAAGTTCAGGAAATACGTTTCTCCCATAATACTTTCTCTTCCCTTTTGGACTGGTTAGGGCTGATCTCAGCAGTGTCAGTAATTATTATTCTGATGACTTGCCCCTGAAAGGCATTCGCTTGTACCTGTGGGGACAGAGAATCCATTTGCCTGGCGCCAGGGAGTCGGATGCACAGGCTGGCGCCAGTGAAGAGAAGGGAAAGATGATTAATATGTCTTATAGATTCACTGTCTCTTCACTTGTCCTAGACCTGCCAGTAATTCCACTCCCCTGTGGTTCCACCTTGATCACAGATAATGGAGGCAGATTGAAAGTTTGAAGACACAAGCCTTTCTCTCCTCCTGAACTGACATTACTCACCCAGGCTAAATGAGCTGTACAACCACCGGCACCTGCCTATGGGAAGGCAGCTCAGTGCACTTAGCAGTAATGCTGCAATAAAGCAGCAACTAATTAACCAGGTTTCTTTTCTTTCCTTCTTTTTCTTTTTTTTTTTAAACTACGCAGCAGGCTGCCATTAGTAGAGCTGTGATATTGCAGTGGAAACAGTAACATAAGTGTTCCTTCACCTCTGCAATTTATTATAACATACCTCTTTATTTCTTTACAGAAATAGCATAATACAAGGTTATTTTGCAGCAGCAAGGCAGCTGTGGTGTGCTAAGGAGTGAAACTATGAATGTCAATGGAAAAAAAATAACTCTGTAAGGAAAATCTGCTAAAAATATTCTTTCCTAGGTCTCTCATTTTAAAGAGAACCCCCTGCTATTTATTCTTTCTTGCTTTTAAGATAAACTGGACTCTGTAGCACAAATGTCAGAGTATAATCTCACAAGACCCTAACTTCTAACCTGAGTGTGTATGTGGGTATTGGTAAGAAAATAAGCTTTATGTTCAGATGATGCAACAGCAGAAAAGAGGGTGGTTAACGTCTAGGAGAGTTTTTAAGCGATGCGGCAGCATGCAGTGGGTTTCCATGTGTATATGCCCAGTTTGCATCTTACTTTTCTATTAATGTCTCATTATGAATCAGGTTGTTAGAGGCTTTTTTACTTTCCAAAACCAAGTTGAACAGACCGTACAAAAAGGTTTTGCAGTGGGGAAAGACATTGTCTTATACACTCTCCACAGAGATAAGTCATAAAAAGGACATCTGAACATAAGCTTTTCTGTGTGTGTCCATGAAGTATTTGCTCTGTAGTTCACTGTGTCTAAGGGATCGAGCAGAAGAGATCTGGTGTTGTGAAAAGTCTTTGATTTCTTGAGAGAAAGCGTGGCAATTCTCAATGGACATAGTAATTACGATACACCTTTGGCTTGGTTTTGGTTCTGAAGGTTTGCCAAAGTGAATCTGTATTGTTTAGGTAGCACATAACTGTTTGAGTCCATCAGTATGTTGTATGTAGTTGCATTTCTAACATAGACACTCTAAGAATGTCTGTATTGGGAAAATCCCCTGTGTTAGGCAATCGAGTGAAATGCATTCCAGTTAAAATAACAGATCCATATCTTCTCAATACTGAAGATGACTAGGTCTAGCTATAGAGCTAAATTCCAGATCTTGGCAGACAGCCTGATTTCACAGAATTGCTACCATTTTTAAGCATCTAGGACATTATTATGAGTGAAGAAGAGGAGTAAATAAACAGAGTCATCCAATAAATTTCTAGATGTGATACAGCCAGCAGTAGAAATCTTAAGAGTCAGGTTTCTTCAGAAGAATAATTATTAGACATGGTATAAAGTAGGAAGTGTTTAAATGTTACAGGGACAGAGTAATTTTGTCACAACAGAGCATTCTAGATTTTTTTTTTAAATATTATTGCTCTATATTATTGTTCATCTCAAGTTGCTACTGGAGAGACAACAATTTTGGGGTGATCTTTGAGCTTCCAACTCCCAGTCCTGTGTAGATGTCTTCTTGAAGGAATTAGCTCATGTAGCTCCAGGGGCAGCCATATTATCAAGGAGACATGGTTTAGTTTATTGTGAGAAAAACCGTGGCCGATTGAAAGGGAAATTCTTGACAAACATGCAATTTTAAATGTAATAGATGAGATGATATATCCAGTTTATCTTAAAAGCTGGCAGTGTTATCATTTGAAAGAAGTAGGTGAAGCACCTGGAAAGAAAGATGAAGTTATTTTCAAAATGTCATAAAGTTGAGTAGAGTTCAAGACTGACAACAGGTCTTCTAAAGTCCCCTCCTCCGTTGCAGCCATCACCGTGCCTTGTCTTTTCAGGAAGATCAGCTTTGTGAAAAGGCATGTTCTGAAACGCAGCTGCTGATTTGAAGTCAACCTGCAGATACTTGTGGGCTGTTCAGAAACAGCCTGTAGTTTGCTTGTCATGTGGGTATTGAGCCTTTTGTGAGGGTGTTTTCTTCTGCATGGGGGTAGGATGTAGGCTAGTAAGCTGTTTTAACTGAAAGAGATCATTCTTTGGCCATTTAAGTGGCCAAAAAAGAGCGAGGACACTTCTCAGTTTTGGAGCAAAGACAAAATGCCAGTGTTCTACTACCTAGACCTACATAGTTTTGGAAGAGATAGTAAAATAATATATATATATATCTGAATCTGAGAAAAATGTTATCTACTATATTTTCCTAATAATAATATGTTTGTGATCTTATTTGGTTCTTTACTACTGAGCAAAAAGAACGACTGACATTCAAGTTGTAACATAAAGCTTAAAGGGTTGGACCAGATGATCTTTGAGATCCCTTTCAACATCATATACTGTGAACTGAAAGCACTAATCTAGTGTAGAAACGTAAAATTATTGAGGCTGGAAAACACCTCAAAGATCATCAAGCCCAGCCGATGACACAACGTAGACCCTGGCACCAAGTGCCACGTCCAGTCTGCCCTTAAACATCTTGAGGCATGGGAATCCCACCACATCCCTGGGCAGTTCATTCCAGTGTCTAATTGTACAGGATGGTAAACCCTGGAAAGCACGTAGGCTTCGTGACTGAATGCTACTTAAAATTCACATGCCAGGGGTAAAAGCAAATCTGCAGGATGGAAAAAAAATACTATAGAGTACATCCAATTTATTTCTTACAGCGTTGGGAACAGACTTTCATTTGCTCATTGGATCTGTATAGAGCACACGTGAAAAAAAGAGAAAAGCCAAATGTTTTCAGAAGCTACATGAATTTGCACAGTATAGTTTAGCATTTTATTACTGATACATTTAGAAAAATCAGTGTTTTTTGCTGGCAACTATAAACTCTTACTTCTGGCCATAATGCTTATTGCCATGAGCAGTATCTCTGATTTACTGTGGCACGCGGTTCTCCTAGATCAGTGCTTCTAATGACAGCAAGCGTTGCACCTGCTGGTAAATGTTTTCAGAGTTGGCATTTTTGAGAATGTTGGATATTGGAAGACTAAATGTTGAGTGTAGATGTATAATTTTGTACACAGTGCCACCTGGAGAATTTGGGAATAAGGTTTTTGAATATTGGATTATTTTTGCTTCATTTTTGCCTATTTTTATTCAAGCTATGTGGGACTGTTAATAAGCTTTCTCAAAGTCTGCTGTGTTTTGGTAGTGCTATCATTCGGTGCGTTAGCTTTAAGCTGGTTGTCTAGTCTAGAAGGTGGATCCTCACAAGGATTTGGATGCCAATCCTGCCCGATTCCTGTTCTTGAAACCCAAGTGTAGGAATTAAACTGTCAGTGCTCCTTCAAAGCTGCTCTCTAGCATTGTAACTTTGCAAATATCTGTGGTTTGTAAGATCCTGTGTTTTGATTTCTTAATTTCCTCCTTTTTTAAAAGATATGTGAATGGATGTGTCTCTGTATAACTACATCAGTAGTAAAGTCCCATGCAGTGGGTCTCTGACAAGACCCATAAATTGGGTTTGTCGTAGCTGGTTATGGTGCTTGATCTGATGGGTGTGATAGGAGCAGAGACTTTTATAGGCTTTGCAGAAAACAGTTATTTATAAGGTAGTTGGAGAGAGACCCTAACCAAGGTCTTCCTGTGCAATGATCTCTGCTAGGCTGTAGGGTACTTTCTTATTCAACAAATCTCCTAATCATGTAAAATATAACCATGTATATAAGAGCAAAGACTTTTCCTGTCCAAGCTGATCCAACAGCAGACTTGGGTAGTCCTTCTGCTGAAAGGAGACCTCTTAGGCAAGGGTGAAAATCATAACTTGTCTCCTTCAAAGTGAGTGAGTGTCTTAATTCCTAACATACTTACTAATATAGTGTGGAGCAAATGGCATAGCAACTGCATCTAGTGTGAATGTTGGGAGAAAGGAGTTGACTCCAAGTCGTCTCTGCTTGGAATGGGAAGTCTGTAATCTCATTCAGTCATTCAGGACTCTAAATCCTACAAGACAGAAGACAACCTCTTGCAACACCAACGTTTACTGTCCTCACAGTTAAAGATTTGGTTCAGGCATTGGAAAAGCTGCCTAAATGGGTAGTGCGTTCTCCATCTGTGGAGTCTTTCAAGTCCTGATTGGATAAAGCTCCAAACAAGCTAGTCTGATCAAAAAGCAGACCCTGGTTTTAGCAGAAAGTAAGATTTAATGACCTTGAGGTCTCTCCCAACTTGCATTATGATCCTGTGATCGTAGAAGAACAAAGAGGATGGAATTGCTCATGTTTTTAGCATTTTCTGCTGCTTCATGTTAAGAGATGCCTAACTCTGTGCATGTAATCGGCAAAGAGCAGGTAAGCTTTGTTTGGATTTGAGAGTGTTTTGCAGATTTACCCTCTAAGGAGGGGTCTCCTATAAAAACACACTGGGGTCTTTGAGCTATAAAA
This sequence comes from Phoeniculus purpureus, assembly GCA_028565055.1. Lineage (NCBI taxonomy): Eukaryota > Metazoa > Chordata > Aves > Bucerotiformes > Phoeniculidae > Phoeniculus > Phoeniculus purpureus. The sequence continues at coordinate 9,959 of JAOXOE010032129.1, forward strand.
GGTACAAACTAATGGAAAGCTTTCGTGCTTCATTTCGTCTCTGAGTAGCCTTACAAAAGCCTTTGCATTGAGCAAATGTAGATCTAGATCTTGGGGATGACTTGTCTGTTTATGTTTTGCATCAAGGTCATAAGAAATTTTTAGGCTGTGCATATTTTCATTGTGATTCATTCTGGTGTTGAACAAGTGCCTGTTTCGAATATTTGACTTTATAATTATACAAGTGCTTTGTAGTGTTGAGAGTCTTGGGTTAAATTCTCTAATTTTGGAAGGATAGTACAGTAAACACAAAAACACAGTAAACAAATACAAAGGTGTATGAAAAATTAATGTTATAAGTACTTTTCAATCTCTTTTTTTCCTAATTCAAAAGACAGTATTCAAAGGTTCTGTAAGAGATACACTCTTGCACTCCAAACAAGATACTCAGAGGTTTTTCGTGGCCAATGTCATATAGTTATTCACATTTGGCCAAAGAGGTTGTCAGTCTTCAAGAACACTACAACTGAGCAAAGCTTGTGTAGCACAGTACTAGTATCATTCCTATTTTTACAATATAGTTAAAATCAAAGAACCAGTAGGTAACGTGGTGTTTAAAAGACACAAAACAGTTGTTATGATTCACACTTGGAATTGTTGATGATACAGTGCACCAACAGCCATTCTGATTCCTCAGTGGAACAAGTTTAGGCAATTTTTTCGGTCTGCAGCTTCCCAGTACAATAGGATTCCAAAGCCAGGAGTTAGAGTAAGAGCAGCTTTCAAAATAATCATATGGGAACTAAATTACCTCTTTCTTTGTGAATTTGCATGTCCAGCAAAAATGTCATAAGCTGATATGAGGAGCTTGAAATTGTCTTTTCTTTTTAACATGTAGTGTCTTGAGGAACAAATGGCTTCATTCACCTTCATAGAGGATTTCCAAACTGCACTAAGAGCTATCTCTTAGACAGTCTGGTACCTCCACCAGGCTGTCTACAGACTAAGTAACTGGACTGATCTCCATGCTGTTTGGGCAAAAGGGCTGGGCTGTTACCCTGGAAATGTGCTCCCTTCATCTTCTGTGTTGCCAGCTCTCATAAGGTCAAAATAATTTCCCATGAAAGACTCTGCTGCCAATATCTATAGGATCTTCTCACAAAGCAGTTTGTTCTGTTCATTTCTGTGACATGTGGCAAGAGGAACGCAGAGCAGCCAGAAATTATCATTGCCTCTTTTTCATCATGTGAATGTGTTACGGGGGGGGTGGGGGGCAAAGGAGAATTTACCTGCGTCTGTAATCTTTGTGTGGTTCTACGACTTATGACTTTCTGTGTAGGATTCTCTTCTGCAGGAGAACATATGGTCCTAACTCCCTCACT
>JAOXOE010032130.1:0-11315 GCA_028565055.1 Phoeniculus purpureus
CCCTTGTCCTATCATTGGGTACCCCTGAGCAGAGCCTGGCTCCATCCTCCTGACACCCACCCTTCACATATTGATCAACATCCAAGGGGTCACCACTTCTATTTAGACTCAGACCTTGGTTAGACACTCTTACCTGGCTCCATCCTTCAGTTCTATCTGTCTCTGCAAAGACTCTGCTGTGTGACCGGATCTAGGGGATCCTGCAGTGGCTTGGGGATTGGACTGGGTGATCTTTGGAGGTCCCTTCCAATCCCTAATGCTCTGGGATTCTGTACCTGTGTGGTTCCCCAGTGGTGAGGCAGGGCCATCAGCTGGCAATTAAGGGGACTGTGGACTGAGTGTCATCATGTGGCCTCAGCAGCAGCCTTCTATGCATCATCAACCTTAATTTAATGGTCCTGGGGGAATAAGAGAGGGCTGATTTCTCTGCTGTACGAACAGCCCAGGTAGCTTATTAATGGCTCTGCACTGCCTGCTCTGTCACTCTGCTCACAGTGCCTTAGGCAATGGTGACAAGAATAAAACCCAGGAAAAACAAAGGATTCAGAAGAGCTGCCACAACCCATGGCTGGGACTTGTGCCGGGCTGTACCCCATCACTATCGACTATCACATCTCCCATCTGACATGAAAAGGCCAGTGAGCTGACATGTAGCTCAGTCTGGTGAGCAGTCAAGGGCATCAAAACCCTTCCGGTGCCTTGAAATGCAGGTGACACCGAGAGCAGAAACCGGATAACTGAAGGTAAACGCATAAATCTTAACGCACATGACAAAAATAGGTGTAAAACAGTGAGACTGAGGGGATAGTTCTTGGTTCTTAAAGCTTGTGAAGGGGTTGGCTAGTAGATGGAGAGAGGTTCTCTTCCCTTTTACTCTGCCCTGCTGAGACCACAGCTGGAATCTTGTGTCCAGTGCTGGGCCCCTCAGCTCCAGAAGGACACAGAGCTGCTGGAGAGCCCAGCGCAGAGCCACAGGGATGATGGAAGGAAGGGAGTGTCTCTGATGAGGAAAGGCTGAGGGAGCTGAAAAAAAAGGAACCTAAGGGGTGACCTCATGAATGTTGATCTATATGGGAAGGGTGGGAGTCAGGAGGATGGAGCCAGGCTCTGCTCAGGGGCACCCAGTGAGAGCATGAGGGGCAGCAGGTGTGAGCTGGGACAGAGGAGGTTCCACATCAGTGTGAGAAGGACCTTGTTGGCAGTGAGGGTGCCAGAGCCCTGGCAGGGGCTGTCCAGGGGGTTGTGGAGTCTCCTTCTCTGGAGACATTTCAAACCTGCCTGGCCTGTTCCTGTGCGACTGGATCTAAGGGATCCTGCTGTGGCAGGGGCATGGGACTGGGTGATCTTTGGAGGTCCCTTCCCATCCCTAATGTTCGGGGACTCTGTGATCCCCACACTTTTTATAGTGGAACTGTGGGAAACATCTGAGACCCACCTGCTAGCAGCTGCTGCTGCACTGCTGCCCCAGGTCTATAATCACAGTCCATCAAGGACTATCCAGCAGTTCATTGCACAGTCCGTGCTTCGTGTTACTTGCAGAAATAGCTTTGGCTCACTTGGGCAACAGACTCTACTTTGATTAAATTAACTGCTCGGGACCGGGCTGACGTGAGATGCTGAAGTGACAGCACTCCCCTACCTGGGCTGCTCACCAGGGGCTGGCGTTTAGAGAACAGATCAGTCACTGCAGCAGCAGCAGCTGCTTCTAACTGTGGTAGGTAACGCGGCAGCTGTCCATGAGCTCCATTCAGCACAGACACAAAGGTAATGGACTAAGACAGAAGAATTGTGATCCTAATGAGGTACCTGCTCCTTGTCTTTGCATTCAGAAGAGACAGAGAGCAATCACTGTGAACACTGACAAAACTCTCGTAAGAACAATTTCTGAGGCAGTTTGAAGGCCAAGACTGTGTAAACTACAGCTGCTCAGAAGCCGGCCACCCCCGACACTAATTATTTCACTTCATCATTCTCAGCTACGCTTGGAGGACATCAGACCCTCTAATCAATTTGGTAATCAGTGGGATTCACTTCTCTCTTGCCCCATGGAACGCTTCGGTAAAGACATTAAAGACAGCCGGGGTGGAAGCCTTCTGCTCTCACAGGAAGAACCCTCAGGTTACAGGGGTGCAGGCAAGGTAGAGTGGTGAAGCCACATGTGATCTCAAAATGATCACTAATTACAATCCAAGCACCGTTACTGCACCGCTCGGTACGCTTCCACACGGCCAAGGGTGGGTGCAGCTGACAGCACAGTCTCTGTAGCTCTGCTCAAGTCAGGAACACTACTCGCAGAATCACAGAGCATTAGGGACTGGAAGGGACCTCTGAAGATCCTCCAGTCCAATCCCTCCACCACAGCAGGGTCCCCTAGATCCAGTCATTAGGAACTGGAAGGGACCTCAAAAGATCCTCCAGCCTAATCCCCTCCACAGCAGGATCCCCTAGATCCAGTTACACAGGAACATGGCCAGGGGGGTTTGAAACATCTCCAGAGAAGGAGACTCCACAACCCCCCTGGGCAGCCTGTTAATATACTCATCCCAGTATTTTAATGTGAGCAGCCCAGGAACTCAAACCCAGGCAAGCCTCTGCAAGCTCCAAGTCTCATCCTACACCTGCTATTAACTCTGAAAAGAAATCCCAGGGCACTGCAATACCTCTGTCAACCCCAGAATTACTGAGGCTGGAGAAGCCCTCTGAGCTCAGCCAGCCCAGCACCTAACATCGCCCCAGCAGCCAGACCAGGGCACTAAGGGCCACAGCCAGGCTGCCCTTCAGCACCTTCAGGGATGGGGACTCCACCACTGCCCTGGGCAGTCCAGTCCAGGCTCTGAGCACCCTTTCCTCTGAGGAAGGGCTTCATAACATCCAGCCTAACCCTCCCCTGGTGCAGCTTCAGGCCCTGCCCTCTCATCCTGGTGCTGGTTGCCTGGGAGAAGAGCCTGACCCCGACCGGACTCCAACCTCCCTTCAGTGAGTTGAAGAGAAGGAGAGGGTCCCCTCAGCCACATTTCAACTTTTTAAAGCCAAAGTTCAAACTTTTCTGCAGAAAACACTCAAAGTTAGCTAAAGCATTACAGCCCCGCCCCGTTCCCCTTGCACGACTTCCACCACCTTCCTCTCCTCCATCCATCCCGGAGTCCATTGGGACCTGCGTTGGTGCCACTGAGAGACAAGGTTCACTGCTTTGGAAGAAAATTGCCTCTCCTTAGGCAGGGATTCTGTGGTCATGTCAAGAGAACTTGAACAGAGTCAGCTCTTTGTACCAGGTGGATATTCAGAACATTACTGCAGCTTGTTCATGGAGCTGCTGGCAACGACATGGAAACGTTCACAGGCTGTGGATCAGACTAACTCCTGGCAGGAAGAAACCACTACAGAACAATAAACAGTTCAGTGTGTGTCAACCTGGGAGCAGCAGGTGTGTTCCCTCCTCTTGTGCAGAAGGGAAAGAGACAGAGCAGGCAGCCAAAGGCTGTGTTAACGTGAGGGAAAGTGGAAGCTAAAAATAATGTGCCTTGTAGCAGGTCAGGTTGTCTTCACCTCAGCGCTGTGTTGGCATGGAGACACAGCTTCTGCTTGGAGCTGACTGACTGCTGTCTGATGGGCTCAAGGACTGGACTCAAACGGTGTCAAGTTTTCTGAAGTCTCCTTGTGGATGGATCCTGTATAAACCAGCTGCCACTGGGGTTTCATAGAATCACAGAATGGCCAGGGTTGGGAGAGACCTCAAAGACCATTCAGTTCCAATCCCCCTGCAGAGGGAGGAACACCTTCACTAGAGCAGGTCACTCAGGGCCCCAGCCAACCTGCCCTTCAACACTGCCAGTGATGGGGCAGCCACAGCTGCCTGGGGCAACCTGTTCCAGCATCTCCCCACCCTCACAGTAAAGAGCTGGTTCCTCATGGCCAACCTCAGTCTCCCCCTCTTCAAGGCTGGAAGCCTTTTCCCTTGTCCTCTTGCTACACACCCATGCAAAATAGGAAGTAGTTCAGCATTTACCATGCAAGAGTCTGATGGAAAGTGTGGAGAAGCTATAGAATGGAGCTGCTAAACATGCAAATCAAGCTCCTTCATTTTCCCACAACAGACAGGGCAGATTTGCTGAAAAGTTCTACACAGCGGTTTGCTCTCAAGAGCATTTAATCCATTATCTATTTATGATAAAATTATACTGTTGTTTCCGTAAGACACGGGGATTTCTAACAGACGGCTGTGAAACATCTTCCGCATCACAGAATCCCAGAGCATTAGGGACTGGAAGGGACCTCCAAAGATCATCCAGTCCCATCCCCGGCCACAGCAGGATCCCCTAGATCCAGTCACACAGGAACACGGCCAGGAGGGTTTGAAACGTCTCCAGAAAAGGAGACTCCACAACCCCCTGGACAGCCCCTGCCAGGGCTCTGGCACCCTCACTGGGAAGAAGTTCCTTCTCACACTCCAGCAACAGCATCGAGTGGAGTCACTGCAGACAATCTCAGAATCCCTGAACATTAGGGAATGAAAGGGACCTCGAAAGATCATCCAGTCCCATCCCCCTGCCACAGCAGGATCCCCTAGATCCAGTCACCCTCACTGCCAAGAAGGTCCTTCTCACACTGATGTAGAACCTCCTCTGCTCCAGCTCACACCCACTACCCCTTGTCCTATCACTGCGTGCCCCTGAGCAGAGCCTGGCTCCATCCTCCTAATACCCACCATTCACATATTGATCAACATTCACGGGGTCACCCCTCAGTCTCCCTTTTTCCCAGCTGAAGAGCCCCAGCTCCCTCAGCCTTTCCTCAGCAGGGAGATGCTCCCCTCCTTCCCAAGCATCACCTTGTCCTTCATGTTTGCACAACCTGAAGGAGCATTTGGGATGATTTTCTACAAGTTTAAGTAATTCAATCATTTCTCGGATAGGAACAGTTCTGCTGGCCAAGAGGCTTCATGGCAAAGAAAAACCTGGACTAGATGATCTTTCAGCGTCTCTTCCAATCCCTAGTGTTCTGTGATTCAGAGAAAACTCACAGCTTTTTCAAAGGTAAAGATTCTCCCTTGTCTTTACTGCCAGAAACGCTTGGCTGTCCCAGCAGCTTCACACAATTGCATCTTCCCTGACATCAGCACTGATCTCAGCTGCTCTGAAATCAAACCCTCCTGACAACGGTTTCAACAGCTCAAAACACAAGTAAAATGCTTGAGAGCTATGTGATGATATCCAGGAACATGGGGCATAAAGTGCAGTTCTCAGCATTTACTGCCCCCCAGATTTCCATCATCTGAATCACAGAGTCACAGAACATCAGGGGTTGGAAGAGATCTGGAAAGATCATCCAGTCCAACCCCTGCTCTGCTGTAGCTGCTGGGCTTCAGCATGATCTGAGCCACTGCATTCCCTGGCTTCCTCCGCACAGGTTTCTGAGACACCCTGGTGTGCTAAGCTGTGACCCCCAGGGCCTCCAGCAGTACCTCCAATTGCTGTATTGTCCCTAAACCGAACAAACTCTCACCTGAGCACAGCCCCAGTTACGTGTCGGTCTAGTTTTGTCTTGCTGTGACTTCACCGGCATCTTCAAAGCTGCTTCCAAGAAAACAAAGTGAAACCGCAGGTGAGGAGCAGAGCTCTGACACTGCACAAGCAGCAGCAGCAGAGATGGAAATGTGTTCCCCACAATAGCAGGAACGACTGAAATTGCTCTGTGCACATCTTGTGCCGCTTGACCGCAGGCAACCAGCTCCTTGATTATCAAATCATGATAATCAGAGCAGGGCCCCTTCTTTTGTCTGGTGCCATTTTCCATCCTTTCACACTCCTTCACAATTGCTTCAACAGAGGTGAAATTCGCTGTTGAGACTTGGCCACTGCTGCCTTTGGCAACACTGTGTAAAGACTGGAAGGGACCCCGAAACATCCTCCAATCCCATCCCCCTGCCACAACCGGAACCCCTAGATCCAGTCGCACAGGAACACGTCCAGGTGGGTTTGAAATGTCTCCAGAGAAGGAGCCTCCAGGTAGTCTGTCACAGATACTCTGTGTGTTACCTGAAATCACGTCAGTCATTACTGTGCAAACTGACCCACAACCTGCTCTTAATGCAATAACCTACGAGAAAAGGAGGTTTAAACTTTTTAAACATAATCTTTCATTTAATACAGGTTTTTGCTTCACTCAGGAAGAACGTCCACGCAGCGTGTCTCAGAAGCAGATGCTTAGCGTAAAGCCTGATTGAAAATGCTCCCAAATACACCAAATATTTTTATGAGTAACTGTAGTGTATTTTAAATAGCACCTTGGGGATGATAACCCCAAAGGAAGGCAGTGGGAGTTTAATTATGAACTTGTTAATCAGAACCGTAGGCTCTCGGCATTTTGCCTCTCTGTAATTTCCCCTTTCCGTCTGTTGAATGTTACCGCGACACATCCACACGCCTTGGGGGAAGGCAACAGCTTCCAGCTCCTTTTCTTTTGAGGTCCCTTCCAATCCCTAATGCTCTGGGATTCTTTTAAAATCAGAATCAACAGGGCTCTCTTAAGGGATGAGGCCAACGGCATCCTGGGGTGCATTGGACTGGGGGTGGTTGGTAGATGGAGAGAGGTTCTCGTCCCCCTCTACTCTGCCCTCCTGAGCCCACAACTGGAATCTTGTGTCCAGTTGTGGGCCCCTCAGTTCCAGAAGGACACATTGCTGCTGGAGAGAGTCCAGCACAGACCCATAGGGATGATAAAGGGAGTGGAGCACCACAGCTATTACCTTGGATCATCAAATCATCTTGGCTGGAAAGGACCTCCAGCATCATCAAGCCCAGCCCTCATCCCAACAGCTCCCTCACTCCTACACCATGGCCTCAATCATGCCAGCTGGAAAGGACCTCCAGCATCATCAATCCCTCATCCCAAAACCTCCCTCACTCCTACACCATAGCCTCAATCATCCTGACTGGAAAGGACCTCCAGCATCATCAAGCCCAGCCGTCATCCCAACAGCTCCTTCACCCCTAGAACCATGGCCTCAAGTGCTCTGAGGAAGCACAGAATAGAATCATGAGATCATAGGATCAACCTGGCTGGAAAAGACCCACAGCACCACCAAGACCAGTCCTCATCCCAACAGCTCCCTAACCCCCAGCCCAGGGCCTCAAGTGCTCTAGCTAGTCAGTTTTTAAACACCTCCAGGGATGGAGACTCCACTGCCTCCCTGGGCAGCCTCTTCCAGTGCCCAGCCACTCTTATGCTTAAAAACCATAAGATTCTAGGTTGAGACAGAATTTGCAACAGGACAAAAATGGAGCCACTTTTGGCCTCCAGGTTCTCAGAGCTCATTAAGGCAAAGTGCACCCAAAAGCAGTGACAGCAGTAACTGCGAAAGGGGAGTCGTCTTCTGAATAACTGAAGCTCACACTGCTCTCTTTTGCCTGTGTGCTGCATGGTGACTACAATGATGACAATAAAGTGCTGTACAAATACAAAACCATTCCATTTCACATCATAATCCTTTTACTGATTGCTATAACCTTATGTGCAGCATAAGCAGCCATACTGAAGTACTAAAACCTTCCTATTAACATAAGTAGCTGGCATGAAGACACAAAACATCACAGACTATGCAGGCCACAAAATGTCACCTTCACATAGGAGGAATTCCCTGCAGTAAAACTGGCAAAGCTCAGCCGGGTCATGAGTCATGCTAAAGCTTCATTTAAATCGTTGGAGGCCATCCAGCCTAGTTGGAAGCCTGGCTACGGGGAGCACCGTGTCACATCTCTCTCATATCTGTGCACAACTAGAGCATTTCTTAATGGCAGAGAATCACAGAACCACACAAGGTCAGGGATTGGAAGGGACCTCCAAAGATCATCCAATCCAATCCCCCTGACACAGCAGGATCTCCTAGATCCAGTCACACAGGAACAAGGCCAGGTGGTTTTGAAACGTCTCCAGACAAGGAGACTCTGCAACCTCCCTGGGCAGCCCCTGCCAGGGCTCTAGCACCCTCACCGCCAAGAAGGTCCTTCTCACATTGATGTGGAACCTCCTGTGTTCCAGCTCACACCCGCTGCCCCTCGTCGTATCACTGGGTGCCCCTGAGCAGAGCCTGACTCCACCCTCCTGACACCCACCCTTCACATAGTGATCAACATCCATGGGGTCACCCCTCAGTCTCCTTTTCTCCCAGCTCAAGAGCCGAGCTCCCTCAGCAGGGAGACACTGCCCTCCCTTCACAATCTCCATGGCTCTGCGCTGGAAATGACTGCACTGCCAGAGAGCAGAGTTATGAGCTGCAATATCAGGGCGAGTGCAGCTCATTATCTCTATGTTAGACCTTTGCAGAGATACATCTCTGCTTTGGCTCAATGTGAGCTTGTTATAGCCATTAATTCGTGTGTCTGGGTGCTAAAGCAATGATATCTTGTTTATATGCCTCGGTATCTCGAGCATAGGCTTATCTCCACATTTCCTACCCCAGAGCCACAGGTAAAAGTGGGGACAAACTTTATATTAAATTTTTCTTTTCGGGGAAACAAAGATTGCTGCTGCAGAGACTGAAGACAGGCAGCCTCCTGCGCTCCTCCTGAGAGGGAAGACACGGACACTCCATCACACAGAACCACAGAACATCAGGGATTGGAAGGCACCTCGAAAGACCACCCAGTCCAACCCCCCACCTCAGCAGGATCCCCCAGAGCCAGGCTGTCCAGGAGGTCTTTTCCAACCTGGATGGTTTGAAGACTCTATATTTGATGATTCTTCCAACTCTAACCTTTCCATGATCCTGTGATCGATCCATTTAGCGAATTTACACTGCTTTTACTGAGGCATCTCCCTCAACATGAACCGGAAGAGTTCTGCATGTCCGGCGAGACGGACAAGCCAGCCTTTCGGGAAGTTTTCTCTCTATTGCCTGTTCTCCGAAGTACGAAGCCTCGGCACAGTCAGAGAACAGCGCTCGAAGCTGTCAGCGCTGTCGCTGCAGACCCAGTGCAAAGGCAGGCAAAAGGCACCGTGTGAAGGGTGAGAACATTATCTCCAGAAAAAACAGGCTTAGACCACAGTCAAACAACGAGTCACCCTGGAGAAGTCACACAATCCTCATCTACTTGACTGCTCATTCTTCAGTCCCTGTTGTAGCGCTAACAGAGACAGTTATAAAGCCTAGTAATCCCTTGGATTAACGGAGGCTTTTCACCTACATGTTGCTCCCTGCACTCCCCACGCGGTCGGAGACACACAGCACCACAGCAAAGCATCTTCTAAGGGAAAGCGAGAAGCAAGCGCAGCAGATGGAGAGCAAAGCGCAACGAAGGATGACTTAAGACCCGAGAACAAAAGGCACAAGCCCATCTAAGCAGGCCACCCACACCATTAGCATGGAGAAGTGGGTAAGTTGAAGAGACAGCACGAACAGGAGCGTGTTTGTGTTACAGACCGGTAAATGCTCCACTTACTGCTGCCCAAAATAGCCAGAAAGTGGCACATCTCTCCTCATGAGATCTCAGCAGCACGCGCAGAGCTCGGAAGTTAACTAGGTTACGCAGGGCTGGTGCAAAGGGTGGGCACTGCCACTGGGAACAGAGAGTTTAACAGCCTCGGCTTATAAAGAGAACCAGAGAATCACAGAGTCATTCAGGTTGGAAAAGGCCCCTGGGATCAGTGAATCCAACCATCAACCCCACTCTACAAGGTCACCCCCAAACCAGATCCCCCAACCATCAACACTGCTCTCCAAGGCCACCCCTAAAACAGATCCTCCAACACTACATTTAAGCGACTTTTAAACACATCCAGGGATGGGGACTCAACTTCCACCCTGGGCAGCTCATTCCTGTGCCTGAGCACTACTGGTCAGGCACTAGTAAGAGTTTGCAGTCAGGTAGGGGTCAGGCTCTTCTCCCAGGCAACCAGCACCAGGACGAGAGGGCAGAGCCTGAAGCTGCACCAGGGGAGGGTTAGGTTGGATGTCAGGAAGCTCTTCCTCATGGAAAGGGTGATCAGAGCCTGCCCAGGGCAGTGGTGGAGTCCCCATCCCTGGAGGTGTTGAAGGGCAGCCTGGCTGTGGCTCTCAGTGCCCTGGTCTGGCTGATGGGGTGATGTTAGGTCCTGGGCTGGGCTGGCTGAGCTCAGGGGGCTTCTCCAGCCTCAATCATTCTGGGACCCCACTGCTTTAGCTGACAGACCCCCAGAGGGGGCTAGTGTGAGCCCCGCAGTAGCTGCGTCCACACCTGGTCTGGCTCTGCCAGGAGCATAACAGCATCACACAGTCACAGAACATTAGGGACTGGAAGGGACCTCGAGAGACCATCGAGTCCAACAACACTCCCTTCTGCCACGGGCAGCCAGCACCTCCCCGCCGTCTCTCCTGGGATGCTGTGGGCACCAGTGTCCCGAGCCACACCATCTTTGAACGGCCCCTGTTCTGTCCCGGGCTCCAAGAGCAGCCTCTGTGCGAGCTGCTGCTTTCTCACGCGGGGTAATTGCTGCTGTCTGGCCAGTGCTGCCTGCGAGGGTCTCACAGCAGGGCAGCCAACCCCCAGCAGATGGTAACTGAGGGCAGGATGAAAAGATCAAACCAGATATTCCCCAGCCTTTTCCTTGCCCAGACAGCTCTGCAGGAGAGGCGGGGACCCACCCCCCTCATGCATGACTTGCCCTTCTGAACCCCCAGCTACCAGCGTCTCCAATTGCTAAACTCTGTGGACTACTGCAAAGAGCCCCCCGCCGCCACCAGCCACCCAAGACACCCCCAAGAGGATCATCCCCGGCACTTTCAGAAGGACGGGACTGTGCCAGGGCATCAAACTTACGGCTCCGGGGAGTGCAGAGGGGAAGAGAAGTGCCTGACGTGCTGCGTGCTCTGGATCACTCGGAACGCCAGGCTGGCGAGGAAGTCCCGAGCTGACAGCAGCCCTGCAGCCGGGCGCAGCTGGAAACCTGTTCTCTCAGCAGAGGGAAGCGAGAGCAAAGGTCTCTACCTCTGCCTCAGCACAGCAGGAGCATCCTGACTGCCTCTGCCTCAGCACAGCAGGAGCATCCTGACTGCCTCTGCCTCAGCACAGCAGGAGCATCCTGACTGCCTCTACCTCAGCACAGCAGGAGCATCCTGACTGCCTCTCTGCCTCAGCACAGCAGGAGCATCCTGACTCCCTCTCTGCCTCAGCACAGCAGGAGCATCCTGACTCCCTCTCTGCCTCAGCACAGCAGGAGCATCCTGACTGCCTCTGCCTCAGCACAGCAGGAGCATCCTGACTGCCTCTCTGCCTCAGCACAGCAGGAGCATCCTGACTGCCTCTGCCTCAGCACAGCAGGAGCATCCTGACTGCCTCTCT
>JAOXOE010032131.1:0-11315 GCA_028565055.1 Phoeniculus purpureus
CTCTGGGGACTTTCAAGGCCCGCCTGGATATGTTCCTCTGTGATCTGTGTTAGATAGTTTTGTCCTGCTGTGGCAGGAGGGTTGGACTGGATGATCTCTTTGGGTCCCTTCCAACCCCTAACATCCTATGATCCTATGACCCTATGACTTGCCTTGTTAGGAAGGAGATAAAGTGGGATTCCTCAGATCTATATGGAACACCTTCTGTAGGTGGGATTGGTCTCAGCTAACTTTTGCAACCTAAATCAGCACATCCAGTCTGACCCAGTCTTTCACACTATAATGATGCAGGCTTAACCAAAGGGTCTTAGCTGGCTAGCAGTAGCTGCAGAGTGGGTCCTGCATACTGTGTGTGGGTCCTGGTATGCATAAGGATTGCAGCTCCTTTAGAAGTGCTCCCACAGCCCCATTTTGTATCACATAACCTATCACTGGTGATGTTACAGGAGTCTATCACTAGCTTTCAGATAATTAATATATCTGTCCAACAATTCTTTATTGTTCATATTGTTTACTGTAAAGCATTTTTTACAAACTAAAGTTTTTTTAAAATATGGAGACGAGCATTAGTGTAGGGACTGGTAATTTCCTCATGCATCCTCACTCATTAGAAGTAATTGACAAATTAAGGTGTCTAAATGCTCTTTATTTTCCATCATGACAATTTGTCCAATTCTCCTGTGAGGGAAAGAAAATATTACTCTTATAGCCACAATGACAATGTCAGAGACCTCCCTAAGCAACTCACAGAAAGTCCATTTCATTTGGAGCTTCTTGCATGGATTTGCACAGCCAGCTGTGCAAATTAACACATTAACACACGTCGGAACAAAAACCATTGAGGGTTGCTCTAGAAGTTTACACATCATCCAGAAGGAATGGTGTGTTGCACATAAAAAGAGTTTGGAAAGCTTGAGGGAGAAAAAATGGGCAAAATTTCTCCTAGTTATATACAGAAGATAACGGAAGAATTGGAAAGAAGTGTCTAGAGAAACTGGAGTGGGAGGTAGGAATCTGCCTGCATCATCAACGCAGGTTGATGATTCACAAAATGATTTTCCATTTGCATCAGGCTGGCAAACTTAGGACCTGATTTTTCAAACACTCATGAGCGTGGATAATCTTGTATGGGCACAATGTTCTCAGTAGTTGAGGATTCGGACACTTTGCTATGCTGCGTAATGTCTTACCCACGCACATCCTGAACGGTGCCAATAGTTCTATTCATCACGATATCATGGTTCATTAGCAAAGTCAGAGTACGGAAGGAACTAACAAAGGCAGTGAGAAATAGTTAATGAAATATTAATACATGTGCTAGTTGCCTAAGCAGCCCCAGGGAAAACAAAGGGCATCTGAATCCAGTCACAGTACACCAGATTCCACCAAGAGGACTTCAGCTGATGAAGCCAAACGTGTGGGTGAAGGTGAGAAGTGCTCTCCTGATGACTCCCACTGGGGTCATATCCAGAGTAGGACATAAAAACAACAGATGCTCTAGGCCACAGTGGTCTCAGTTCCTCCCATGGGCTTCAACTAGACTTCTCTGTGTTTTGGGGATGGGAATGAAATTACTGTGATGGGGGCCAGCAGAGTGTTGTATGCATCTTTATGTGTGTGTGTTCAGAGACATGGTTAATCTCCTAATCATGACAAACTTCGGTGTGGTAAAAAGAGCTGATCAGCCTGTGATTAGCCAGTATTACAGCAGCTGTAGCACAGGTGCAGCAATATAACATCCAAAGAGATTTTGGTAAGCTTGAGCACTGGGACAGCAGGAACATTATAAAATCCAGTGCGTAGAAGCACAAACTTCGATATATCACGTGCATCAACCGGGAGGTACAGGCTGCAGTGGTATTGCCTAAGTGCCAGTAGGTAGAAATCCTGATGAAGAGGTCTGGGTGAAATGAACACCAGGATAAATACAAGCCAACAAAGCCCTTGCACTGCAAATATGGCAAACCACGTGTCAAGATACATTCAGAGAAATGATGCCAGAAAAGTCAGAGAAACTTATTTTACTCTGCTAGACACAGCTGTAAATCTGTGTGTGGTTTTGTGCCACTCAGTCCAAGCAGGATGTAAAGAAGCTAGAGATGGTCCAGTGGCAGGACATCAAGTGGACAAGCACACCCTAGTGAGGAGAAGATGTGGGAGCAAGCCTTTAGTCAGGCACAGAAGAGGTTAAGGTATGATATAATAACAGCTTAAATCACAGAACATTAGGGATTGGAAGGGACCTCAAAAGATCATCTAGTCCAATCTCCCTGTCAGAGCAGAATCACCTAGACCACGTCACAGAGGAACATATCCAGGCAGGTTTTAAACATCTCCTGTCCTATCACTAGATGACATTGAGAAGAGCTCCATCCTCCTGACACCCACGCTTCACATATTTATAGACATTAATAAGATCACCCCTCAGTCTCCTCTTCTCCAAGCTAAAGAGACCCAGCTGTCTCAGTCATTCCTCATAAGGGAAGTGTTCCACTTCCTTCATCATCCTTGTTGCTCTACGCTGGACTTCCTCCAGCAGTGCCGTGTCCTTCTTGAACTGAGGGGCCCAGACTGGACACAATATTCCAAATCTCTTCTTGGTAATGCCAAATTATCGCTTTATAAGAGTTTTAAAAACAACCGTTACCGTTTTGGAAGCATTTTTATGAAGAGTTGTCTTTATGAAGTCAACCTGAGATCCTGTCAATTAATATTCATTTTCTACACTTTTCCTGCTTGGACAACAAGAGATTAATTCTGCTTATTAGATGTTTTCCATTTTCTTCCTCTAGCTTTATTTGGATGGAAATCAAACCATATCTAGAAGGCATTTCAAGAATAGTGTTATGATAATAGAGCTGTTGGTTGAACAGGAGCATGAGATTTTAGATTTTAAAAAGAAGTGTTTCGAAAAGAGAGGAATCAAAAAGAAAAAACTATGACTCGTGAAAAAACATCCTGCAGGTTTCATAGCTTTAAAAACTTTTTTTAGCAAATCAGGGTGATTTTTGTTCTAAAAAAGCACGTTTTGAAGTTTAATTTTGGCAATTGATCAAAATTCCCCAAACAGACTGTTTCTTTTCGTTTTGCTGAGCTGAACCTTTTCATTTTGAGTCAGTGTAGCATTAATTTCTACTTGCTAGAACTGTTACCATGCTCAGTATGAAACCTAGCTCAGGAAAGCTGGCTGTGATATATGACGTAGGAAAGTCATATAACCTTTCTGTATGATTTAAGCTCCCCGGCAGACGGATTCATCATAAAAATGTCCTGATGTGTCACATCCGTTCAACTCCCTGACCAATGCTGCCATAATGTGAAGGTTGCAGTACAACTCTAAGAGGAAGATGAAAGCTGCGGCCATTGAAAGAGCATCTCATGAGGCAGCATAGCAGCTTTGGTGAACACATGACTGTCAGAACAGCAGGAAAAGCTACAATTTAACTGAGCACACAAAGAAAAATAATTTGGAATTAAATTGTTTGTTTTAACCAGCATTCTCTTGACATAGCACAAAAAGTTCCCCCTCAAAATGGACAGGAAGAAGAGAATACGAAAATAAAAAAGGAACAAAACCAAGTATCACTCGGAGCCTGTATTTTCAACTGAAAGCAGAAAACCAGTTCATTTTCTCACTAGCTGCTTACAAAGTTGTACTTCACAGGGGAGTTCCATTTTGTTGAGGAACTAAGGGCACCAGTGGGCTTGACTCCCCCTTGATGGACCCCTAGGAGTTCACTCACCTTGCCCAAGGCCTCAAGGCTTTCAACCCCTGCTCCAGCACAGTCACAGCCTGCCCCATCCCTGCATCTGGTCCTGTTTTCTGGATGGGTCACAACACCATGCCATAGAACCATAGAATTGTTTAAGTTGGAAAAGACCTTTAAGATCAAGTCCAATCATTAACATAACTCTAAGAAGCCCACTGCTAAACCATGTCCTTAAGCTCCCTATCTTCATGATTTTTGAATACATTCAGTGTTGTTGATTCAATCACCTGTCTGGGAAATCTGTTCCTATGTTTAATGCCCCTTTCAATGAAAATGTTTTTCTTAATTTCCAACCTAAACTTCTTGTGGCACAACCTGAGGCCACGAGACCTCTTGTCCTATCACTTGATACTTGTGAGAAGACACCAACACCTACCTCTCTACAACTCCCTTTCAGATAGTTGTACGCAACAAGGTCCCTCAGCCTCCTTTTCTTCAGACTAAACAACCCCACTTCCCTCAGCCACTCCTCATAAGGCTTCTCCAGACCAATGTCGTCCCCCTTGTTTGGACCTGCTTTAGCATCTCAATGTCTTCCATGTATTGAGGTGTCCAAAACTGAAGACAGTTACTCAATGTGCGGTCTCCCCAGCGCCAAGTACAGGGGGACAACCACTTTGCTGCTCCTGCTGACTAGACTATTTCTGATACAAGTCCAGATGCCATTGGCTAAACACCTGGGCACACTGCTGGCTCATATTTAGCTGATGGTCAATCAATACCCCCAAGTCTTTTCCTTTTGAACAGCCTTCCAGTCACTCTTCCCAAATCCTGTAACATTAGGTTGTTGTGACCCAAGTGCAGGACGTGGCACTTGGCTGTGTCGAGTCTCACACAATTGGCCCTGATCCATCGATTCAGCCTGTCCAAGACTCTCTGAAGAGCCTCAAGCAGATCAACACACCCACTCCACTTGGTGTTGTCTTTCATGGCCTTGTCTCCAGTGACGGCATCGGCGGGTGAGGGCCCAGAGGCACCTCTGCTGTGTCACCTGCAGCCCTACAACAGCGGGACGAGCTCCAGCCTCACGAACCGGGGAGAACAAACGCCCTGTCCCCTTCCTTGTCCCGCGCCGCGCCCCAGCACCGTCGGTTGCCGAGACACGGGCTGGGCTCCCACCCGGGGCTCCCACCCAGCCCCTGGGGCCGGAGGCCATCAAGTCGCTCGTTTCGCTCTGCTGTGTCACCGGCTGTCCTCGTCCCCTCCCGCGGGGGGTTAAACATTAACCGCGCCCGGGCGGGGGCAGCCACAGGCGATCGGGGCAGTCCTCAGCCCGCCATAGCTGGGGACGGTGTCACGGCGGGGGAAAGGTCCCGCGGCTCGGCCGCCCCTTCCCCGGGACCTCGGGCGGCAGCGCCGGGCTGGGGGACGTCGCCACAGAGAGGGAGGCTGGAGACAAGCTCTCGTCGCTCCACGAAAGCGACCCAGGTAACCTCCGGAGCCATTACTGCTGCTCAGCAGAAGGAGCTGGCGGCTGGAAGATAATTGAACCCGCGACTCCATCCTGCTGCACCCGGGAAGCAGCCCCACGGGGGGGGCTTGAGGCCGCCGTCTCCTGCGGTGCTTCTCGGTGCCACCGGCATGGCAGGGAGCCCAGAGCATCCGAGCCCCGCTTTGTGGCGTTCTTTTAGAGTGATAATTACTTGCCCCCAGCATGGAGTGGGAGGGAGCCGGCTCGGAGCCTTTGGCGGCTGCCCCACGCACCTGCAGAGGGAAAAAGCAGCTGCCTCCAAGCCCCCGGTATTTAATTTATCATCAGCCAAAAGATCCTGTTTCGTCACGGGATTGGGTAATATTTCCTGTCCATTTGAAAGTCCACTTTGAAACGAGAACAAAACGTCAGCGATCCCTTCATCTGCCTTCTCGCTTTACTTCACCCCAAGTTATTTACTGATAGAGGCCTGATTCGGGCATGAGATTCTAGCAAGTTTATTCAACCCTATAAAACTTAGCTCAGCTCAGCTTGTATTGGTGCTGCAGCATTTGTAAGGGAGCTACTAAGGCTGCTGTTTGGGCTGGCAGGTTCTGCTCTGGACCTGTGGATACTGCATGGGATTGCAACTTCCTGGAAAAAAACATGACACTGACTTGTGGGTTTGTTTCCTATTGTGCTACTTGGGTTGTTTCACTTCGTATGACAGATGATACTAACACTTTAAACTGACTGTTTTGTGTCCATGCTGGTTGCTAAAGCAAGGAGAAATTCCTCCAACTTGTGCATGGTGACCCCCCAGCCCCAGCTATGCCCTGGGGACTTCCACACAAGAGGCGTGGAAGTGAGAAAAATCCAAAACCTTTCAAAGTGCACTAGGCAAACCCAAATCAGCCTACAGATTAGTCCCCTCCCAACAGGTAGGGGAAGAAATCAGCCCACAGCTTTGGCTTGTAGTGTTTAGTTGACAGGGGGATACCAAAATCTTGAAAAACGGGAAAGCACGGAGAAGGCTACCGGCCAAGCTGGTCAGGTCACAACTGTTGCAGTAAACTCAGTGACACACCTTGCTTGAAGCACCAAGTTGTGAAGAGAATTCTGGTATAGGTTGATGCTTCTGCTGAATATGTTTGTTGTTTGCAGTAGTGCAGTGGGAAGGGAAAGTCTGGGCAAAGGGCATTCCTCCAACACTTCACAGTCCGTGATAGGCACTGCCAACCCGCCCTGTGCTGTCTGACCACCTCTGCTTTCACAAAAGCCCTCCTAGCATCTTGACACAAAACTGTGAAATGAACTGCTTGCTTAAGGGCAGCAAAACAGCTGGGCCGGGTCTTTTTGTGTTTTGTGCCTTGGTGTGGTTTTGGTTTGAGCATAAGTATGGTTGTTACAGTAAACTCAGGGTATCTCTGTGGTGGTATTAATACTTAAGCCTTGCACAGAGCTGCCACAAAGAACACCCCTAAAATAACACCCACTTTCCTGACAAGGAATTTGGACTGCCACAAAACCACATCCTCTGGCCCAAGTCCCTTTTACGAAGGCAAGCTTGAGTTTCTCAGCTGATAAGTTTGTAAACTAAGCAGCACAGTCAAACTCTCCCACATATTTTGAGTGGGAGGAGAATAGTATCACGGAAGTGAATCATAAATGCTAGAAAAGCGGAAAATCAAGACGTAAGGTGACGGCTTCACACCCAAGCTCTGTAGCTTCTTTGTGACCGTGATGGAGAGCTGGTGATGTTTTATTTTGAGGTATAAGAGGCACTTAGGTTCAGAGAAATAATTCCGGGAACCCTCTTTGCACTAACATATTTCTGAGTGCTCAGTCTGGGGAGCTGGGAGGACATCTGATGTTTCTCATCCTTGCCCCAAGACAGGTTAAATGATCAACTGGGATGGGAGTAGCTGTTTTTTCCTCCAGACAAGGGTGGTCCCAGTGCAGCCTGTATGGACCTGATGGATTGACACAGCAATGGTGGTCCAAGGCTCTACCTGGAAATGTATGAATACAAATCCTAGTTTTGGAGTAAAGCACACAGAAAAACATCAACAATTTGGTGGGTATGGTGGTGCATTGAAATGTAGTCCCACTTTCCTCCCCCAAAGGCTGCCTGGCACAGGAGGCATCAGTTTCCTGAGGATGACTAACAGCGACTCTGAATGAAGGCCTGTGTCCCTTCAGTCCCAGGAGAGTGGCTGGCACCCTGTATGGTTGCGCTGCATGACAGGAAGTGATGGAACACAGGGTTCATTAATCTGTCATGATGCTGCTGGCAGCATGGCTAGCGCACCCAAAATACACATGCAATTGCGGGCAGCTTAGAGAATTACGTTTCCCAGCTGGTGAAGATTAACTGGAATGATACAGATGGAGCTCCTCTGATGCAGTCAAACCTGAAGCAGTAGCACTGCAGTAGCTGGGAGGGACTAAGGGGGTGAGAAATGCAAGGCCAGTGGGGGGAGGTTTGTTGACAAAAGTTCTTTTACTTCTTTCGAAACAGTTGTTTTGAGCAAAGATACTGCTCTCCTTCCAAACCCTCCCTTATTTAATCTCATTCCCTTTGTTGGTAATGCAGGTCACATAAAGTCACGCTTTATCACAGCACGCAAAGCAGTTCATTACTGAGTTTCTTGATAAGTTCTGTCCTTCAGCTTCTTCTTAAGCATGCAGTGACTGCTGGTGGCCTTCTGCCTTAGGGACCCGGAGAGAATGCTCCAATGGAGAAGTTCCAGAAATTTATTTTGCTTCTTCTCATCTTAACTGCCTCACTACCAGGTAGGACATATTTGTAACCTGTCAAATGAGCCACTGTGCACAAAACATGTGAACTCATTTTAGAGCTGTGTGAATGGCAGCTACTGGTGTTTCAACAGTCAGCCTCAGAGGAGGATTATTTAAACTGTTTGAAAGGGTTAAATTTGCATTTCAGCTCTGAATGATCTGATGGCTTGGAGTGGGCTTCAATATGCAGAAGTGAGCAGTGGGTGGGGTGGAGATGAGGTGGAGCTGCTGCCTTCTCTCACTTCCAGTGAGCAGAGATGTCCCACACATTTCTCTCTCTCCTTGCATTCCTCTCCCTCCTGTCTAGGGCTGCTTTTGAGGGGGCATCTGTAGAGGACTCAGTATCAGCAGCTGATTTTGCTTCCAGAAATGTGAGAATTACGATTTTCCTAGTTTGCCTCCAATTTACATTTTGCATAACTGAGTTTCAAAATGCGTTCAGATAAAAGGTACCTGGGTGGCAGAGCTTTAAAGGCAAGGTTAATTTAAAAGTGACTGGTTGGGTAGCAGAGACTGATTAGTTTTTTGTTGTTTTTTTATTGTAGTCTAGATAGGGTTTCAACAGGCTTTGAGGGAGCTGCAATGGGATGAGAAGGAAAGTGTTGTCATGGCGTAATAATTGGCAAAAGGAGGCAGGATGCAGAAATCAATGCTGAGTGTTCTGAGCAGGGTGGTGTTCCCAGTGGAGTTGCACAGGGATGTGTGATATTCAATAAGCTCTTAAACAACCCAGTGAAGAGGAGTGAACTGTGAGGTGGCAGACTTTGCAGGTGGTGCAGAATTACTTAGGGCAGCCAAATTCTAAAAGAGACAAGGAAGATTTGCCAGAAAATGTCATGATGCCAAGTGAGTAAGTAATAAAGGAGCAAAAAACATTCAGTGCAAAGCATTATTTAACTGCAGTTGTCTAGTGGGGGAAAACAGTTGGAAAGAGGGTAAATTACTGAAAAAGAGAGAAAATTTCACTGCTTTGTGTCTTTATCAAGGGAATTATGATGAAATCTGGCATTATATAATTCTGCAGAAAGCTTATATCCTGAATACTGGATGTTTTGTTACTCCTTTATATTAAAACTAAAAGGTATAAAGTGTGATAGAGGCAACCAAAGTTACAAGGCGATATTCATTAGACTGGGATACTTTTGCCTATGATAAAGAAGAAATATGCAACATTTTTAGAATGAATAATATGTAGGGGAGTGGTGAAATTTTTATTCACAGTTTCTTGTAACACAAAGAACTAGTGGCACTCAGTACAGCTATCAGAAAGAAGATTTAGTTGGGGGGAGATAGCAAATTGTAAACAAGCTGAAAATAGCTAGAAACAAATGTTATGGAGAGTAGATCCATAGGCAGTCATTGGCTCAGGAAGTCCCTACATCTAATTTTTTTGGACACTGAGAAGCTGTAACAAGGGAGCATCAATTTATTTATTATTTTGGTTTTCTGCACTGTCTTCCTAAGCATCTAGAGCAAATAACTACATGTTTTAGAGGATTCATATTATCCTTCTCTAATGCTTTCACTCAAGCATGCCTGCAATATGTGTTTGTTTCATTGCCCCACCTGCAAGATGTGCTGGGGTAGCATTGCCCACGCTATGTGGTACAGCCACAGATGCTCACCCCAAAGCAAAAAGTATATTGTGGAAAGACAAACGTTGCCCTTGAAAGAAGTATTGCTGCTCTTAGCTTGTCTGGAGTCACAAGACTGGGCAGTGTGTCTGGGCTGCCACAGTGGCTGCATAACACAGCTGGTTTGAGCATCCTCCTGAGTGGGCATGGTATGTGCTTTGGCAGCAACAGCACTGCAGACAGCAGGATGATCATGCAGTGTGGAGTCTCAGCCTGCTGCCAGGATATTGGCGATACTGCTACGGTACTAGCTGGTGACCCTTACCACTGGGGACAAGAGAAGATGCAAGAAGAGAGGAGTAGTCTAGCGGCAGAACCAGGAGAGGTTGCAAGGGACAGCTGTTGAACAGTGAGTAAAAGAAGAGAAGAGAAACATGGAGGCTGTGGAGAGGTTTGGTGTGTGGAAATACGTGTTTCTGAGTACTGGTAGACTAGTATTACTTGACAGTAACATCCTATAAGCATTTAAAAAGTCTTGTTAACATAAACAAACAAGCTGCTCCTTCTATGCAGGCTTTGAGAGTCTCTGTCCTAGTTTGATTTTCAAAAAGCTCAGCTGCAGGGCTCTTGGTGTTTGAAATAAGCTTACCAAATACAAAATTATTGCAGAACTGTTGCTGGAGCCAGTGCTGAAGCAGGAAAAGCAGAAGACAAGGTGGGATGAAAAAGAGACTAAAGAAAGAGTGAGAAGAAAAAGGAAATTAAAACACACTGAAAGGAAAAAACCCAGCCTTTAGGAATTCAAACACAAACAGCAAAGAAGGAAGAGAAGAGAGACTGAACATAAAAACTGAAGGATAAAATGCACTATTTATGGAAGGGTGATATGGATGTAGAGGAGGAGATTATTTTGAAATACGATAAAGAGGCTGATAAAATAGGAATTGTTATGGCAAAAGGACAAGCCTTGTCCTTCACTGCGCTGCATCTGAGTCCCTTATAAAAGAGAAAGGACAAGAGGAGGGTAGGCAAGGAAAAGAAGGGAGCTATGTCTCAATGTCCTTGTTGCTGAAACTGTCAGCATGCAGAAGTAGTCCTTCAGAGTTAGCTCAAGCACAGATGAAAAAACTCACGAGAGCGGAGTCTTTGCAAACTAATTTCCCTCAGCGCAGGTGTCACCTGGGGAAAGAAAAGCATTTTTGTTTCTTCAAAACTCACAGTGGTGTGACAGTGTAGTGGTGTGACAGAAGTGGAATGAACATCTGTATCTAGTGGTGTCCCCCAAGCGTCGGTACTGGGACCAGTCCTATTCAATCTATTCATTAATGACTTGGATGAGAGGTTAGAGAGCGCTGTCAGCGCGTTTGCTAATGATACAAAGCTGAGAGGAGTGGCTGACACCCCAGCAGACTGTGCTGCCATTCAGCGGGACTGGGACAGGCTGAAGAGCTGGGCAGGGAGAAATTTAGTGAACTATAACAAGGGCAAGTAGAGAGTCTTGCATCTGGGCAACAAGAACCCCTGGTACCAGTATAGGTTGGGGACCAACCTGTTGGAGAGCAGCGTAGGAGAAATGGACCTCGGGGTCCTGGTGGACAGCAGGATGAAGATGAGCCAGCAATGGGCCCTTGTGGCCAAGAAGGCCAATGGCATCCCTGGGTGGATCAGAATGGGGGTGGTTAGCTGTAACGGGTTGAAACTAAGAAACTGCTTTGCTCCCAGGTTTTAAGGGGAAAGGAAACCAAAGCAGTCAGGTCT
>JAOXOE010032132.1:0-11313 GCA_028565055.1 Phoeniculus purpureus
ACATTAGGGATTGGAAGGGACCTTGAAAGATCATCTAGTCCAATCCCCCTGCCAGAGCAAGATCACCTAGACCAAGTCGCACAGGAACAGATCCAGGTGGGTTTTAAACATCTCCAGAGAAGGAGACTCCACAATCCCCCTCAGAAGCCCCTTCCAGTGCTCCATTACCCTGACTGGGAAGTAGTTCCTTCTGATATGGAACATGGAACCTCCTATGTTCCAGCTCCCCCATTGCCCCTTGTCCTATCGCTAGGTGACACTGAGAAGAGCTTGGCTCCATCCTCCTGACACCCACCCCCCACATATCTGTAAACATTAATGAGGTTACCCCTCATTCTCCTCCAAACTACAGAGACCCAGCTCCCTCAGCCTTTCCTCATCAGGGAGTTGCTCCACTCCATTATCCTCATTGCTCTACACTAGTCTCCCTCAAGCAGCTCCATGTCCTTGAACTGAGGGGCCCAGAACTGGACACAATACTCTAGATGTGGTCTCACCAGGGTAGAGCAGAGGGGGAGAAGAACCTCTCTCGATCTGCTAACCGTTCCACCCCAGGATGCTGTTGGCCCTCTTGGCCACAAGAGTACACTACTGGCTCATGGTCATCCTGCTGGCCACCAGGACCCCCAGGTCCCTTTCTCCTACACTGCTCTCCAACAGGTCAGTTCCCAACCTACACTGGTACCTGGGGTTGTTCTTGGTCAGATGCAAGACTCTGCACTTACCCTTGTTATATTTCACTGAATTTTTCCCTGCCCAGCTCTTATGTGCTTTGCTGTTTGCCAGATGTTTTCACTAACTCCTCCATTTCTTTTATAATTTGAAGCATTTAGATTAGTGAATCCCAGAGGTGACTCTTCAGTAACAGTTGCACAACACAGTTCTGTTGAAGATGCTTTGTGTTACATGTGCAATCTTCTAGTTCATTCCAAACCCAAATCATAAAATCATGGGGTCTCTCATGATCATAGCCCTGCCAAGCACAAGATTTGCCTTCCTTAAGGCTTTAATACTCTGCACTGGACAGACATCCAAGAGGGTGGAAAATGTGCAAGATGGGCTAGTTACTGCCAAGCCAAGTATCATAGTGGAGCAGAACAGTCTCAATTTATTTCCCCCTTTACAGTAGTTTCTCATATTTACTGAGAGTAGTCACTGCATGAACACGAATACTTTTCTGATCTTCAAACAACCCTCGAACCACACCCAAAACAGAAGCAATGGACAGCAAACTAAAAGTCAAAGAAACACAGCAGTATCTTTAACATAAGTGCAAGTTACACAATTTCTTTTATGAGAGAAGGAAACATGGAAATAAAGGATATTATTTCCCCTAAAAACAAAAAACAGCTTTAATGACAGCATCCAAGCAACTCCCATTGTAATTGAATCCAGTCCTCTTCACAAATTCAGAGGCCAAATGCTGAACCTCCTATTGCAAATTGAAAGCCAAAACACTGTTTCCAGAACAGATTTTTTTGACTAGTTCCATTTACTTTAAAATTGTATAGTCTGCAGAAGAGCACACAGGACAATAAACTGTGTTTTCTTCCTTCCCAAACACTCTTGCTTCAAATTACAAATCTTGTTTTACACAGACACAGAACTGGTGTAATACTGTCCTAGGTAGTAAGTGCAAGTTTCTACACGGTTCTTGAATAAGAGAGGATCAAAGGCTGCCAGGTTTGCTCTAGCTAGTGAGATTCTCTATCATTGAAGTAAGAGGCTAAGTCAACACTTGTGAACACTTCATAAATTAAGGGAAAAATTGTAAAACTAGAAGGATAACTTTTGCTACAAGTAAAGAATGCAAAACAGAGGTTTTTGTTTTAATATCAGTACAAATAGAACAAGATCAGCAGAGACAGATTTCTATCCACATGAACACATCCTTTGGCCATGTTCATTTACTGGTCTGGAATCTTTCCATGCTAAAACTCTGAATTACAAACTCTACCACTTACCCTTTTTTTTCCCCAAGTAATTTACAGCAGGCTTGTAACTTGGACTATTATTTATTCATACCTGCACTGTACCCATTAACCTTTTCTATTACTTACTTGTGCACAATCAAGGGCTTTAATGCAAACTGCTGCTGAACCACCATCCTGTTGCTCCACTATACTACTGGCATTGATATAGAACGACTACATCATCTAATTGTTCTAGAGAGTAAAGAAACATGCCTTGTGAAATTTTTCTACTTGCACAACTCTAGCTCCAGACAGGAGTTTGTTTCCAGGGTAACAGCTATTTTTCAGCAGATGCTCAATCTTTTGTTTATTTCTGCCCCAGCAAATATACCCTGGGATAAAAGAACAATTACCAATTAATCTGTGGTAGAGCCAAGCTGCAAGTATTTGCCTCTGTACTCGAAGTTTATCCTAATGAAATCAATTTGCACAGTTTCAATCTCCAAGCAGCTTAGAAAAAGAAATTAAACACCACAGATCTATTTAGGGAGAATGTTAGTATATAGATAAAAGTCAAGTAGAAGCACGTATTTATAGTGCTCACACCTTAAATGACTCTGTGCGATATGAACATGGCAATACCCCACCCGGTAAGGTACTAAGAGGTATTGAGAATTGTTTCCTCTCAGTTAAAATGTATATAATATCAGCTCTGGGTTTTTGCATGTCAAGTCTTCCTGAGCCAGATTTTTCACCAAAACAGGCAAAAATTTAACTGTATGGAGGCTTTATAAAGAGCTCCCACTCAGGAGTGTGCTTTTAAGTGAAAACCTGAAGTGTCTTCAGGTCTGAGAGCAAAGTAGGGGTATTGTGGAGAGTGAAAGGATGGCAACTTCAATGACAGTCTGAGTTGGAAGGGAGGGAATGTCCTGGAATCAGAGGTACACTGTGTTGAGACACTTGGTTACTGTTAGTAGCACTGAAACCCAGAGATGCACTTGAAGTACCATCACATGTAAATATGATGCCAGAGTTCATTCTCCAAACATATATTTCACTCCAGCATTAGTTACCTCTCTACAAACATGAAACTTCCTTCCAGACTTCCACTACATAAATAATTTGGGAAGAAAAGCATTCATTCCAGAATTATACCAAAATATGTAAAAATACCCTTGTTAGTATCACTGCAAAGATCTAGTACCTGTAATTACATGAAATAATTTTACTAGTAATACTGCAGGTATCCAATACTTGCCATTAAAAAGGTAGGAATTAAATCTATTGCTGAAATTTTATTTTTAATTCTTGAATGTTCTAGAAGGGCTGCATTCAGATAGGGTTAGTGCTGTTCTTGTTAAGAAGTTTCCAAGTTTCCAAGGAAGCTAAGTGCAAACAATTTTCTTGGCCTTGCCAGTACTGTAGACTTCTCTCTTCAGTTACCAGCTGACCAGGAGTCATAAACAAATTTTGCTGCTACTGCATCTTCAACTGCCATGCCTGGAAGAGAATTAAAGTCACCTTCAAAAATTCTTCAGCTGAACAAATTTAATTTAGCTTTGGTGGGAACAAGAGGACTCAAGAAATTATCTAGCTTGACAGGAACAGAAATAATTCCCGACCCCAAACACCCATGGTGTTAAAGTCTATAGCCATTGTGTAACTGTTAGGTGCACTACATGAAGTTACTGTAATAGCAGGAATCTAATTTTCAGTGTTGTTACCACATCGTGACCCTTTCAGGCACATCATGCAGCTCAGAGCACAGCAATGCATCACTGTTCCCACTCTTTCCTCCAAAGAACTCCAGCCTCACAGTACACTGACATTTTTAGTAAGTCAGACAGACTCTAGGGACAAAACAGCAGGCGTTCATGTTTGAGCTGTATTGAACACTGCAGTCACATTGAACTGTGAAATGGAAAAATGTACTTCTTCCTATTGTTTCCTTACTTTCCCATCACTTTTCATTATATCAGTCCTGCTAAATAAAAAGGAAAATGCAAATCACATTCTAGTTTCTTGCAGACAGCACACTGCCACAACAGTTTTGAAGATGATCAGCAGCTTTCTCATGCATGTGTGACCTAATAAAAAAAGCAACTCATTGTTTTCTGTCAGACTTGTACACAGGAGGAGTTGTTCTTACCCAGTGATTTAAACACTGTTGTCTTCTCACGCAGGGCTGGCTTTGTACCATTCAGTACCTCCCCCACCTCAGCAAAAATCTCTGCCTGTAAGACAAATACAAACATTATACAAAAGCATAATGCTTGTACATAAAGAGAAAAACCTTTGAATGACTCCGCAAGAAAGAGTTCCTTCAGCTCTACTAAACTAGAACTGATTCCTTTTCACAATAATGCAGGTCAGTACTCAGGCAGAGACTGAAGAGAAATCTGAGGAGTGGAATGGTCTTCAAAGAAAATCATATGGCAGTCTTCCTCTGTCAGTAACGTCTTCCACAGCAGATAGCTCGTTACTTATTCAAAACACATGGGATTTCACACACCTTACCATATCTGAGCCACCTATGTTAAACCTCAGACTTGTTCTGTCAAAATATTAAAAAGAAAACAAAAGCAGCCCCTTCCATAAAATTTCTGCAGATCGTTAGCAGACAGCATGGCTCCTGCTGTCCATTCTCTAGAGGCCTGATGTGTCAGTCACACTGACAACTGATGGGAAGAAAGCGAGAGGTTTTAATAAATAAATGTAAGTATTTAACATAACTGGCAAACACTGCAGGACATGTAGGTCTTTCAAGCACACTACAGTGACAGTGTCATACAGTGGCTGATGCAGAGACTGCAGAGGTTTGGCATAAAATTATTTTTTCCATCATTTGAGAAATCCTTACCTCAGACAAGATAACATCTCCTGATTCCACACTAGCAGCTTCTCTAGAATCCACAAACAGAACAGAATTCTTCATCAGTTCATCATCCAGTTCTCTCCAGTCTGGTCTGCTTGCTCCAACAGCTAAGACAACAAAATGAAGATAATTCTAAGGTTAATCAGACTACTATTCTTCCACAGACAGTCACCTGTTTCTGTGGCAGCCAAATCAAAGATTCTTTTAGTTCTTATTTTTCAGAAGAGTGTTAGCCAACATCTATACAGCTCATCTACAACTGTCAGTGTTACACCTGCCAGTAGAATATCCTTACTCTGGGCAGCTGAGGCATAAGAAACTC
This sequence comes from Phoeniculus purpureus, assembly GCA_028565055.1. Taxonomy (NCBI): domain Eukaryota; kingdom Metazoa; phylum Chordata; class Aves; order Bucerotiformes; family Phoeniculidae; genus Phoeniculus; species Phoeniculus purpureus. The sequence continues at coordinate 5,111 of JAOXOE010032132.1, forward strand.
ATTTCCCTTTGACCATAATACCTTGTACCTTTGTCTTTCATCAGATCAATACCAAACACCATAACTTTTATAGTCCTTTTGTTTGATTCAGATTGTTACGTGTCTACAGCAACAAGATTTGAGGAATCCTTCAATTACCCTGAACAGATGAGAAACAGAATATTGTGCAGCAAAGATTCGCACACGAGGAGAGTCTGATGTCACCAATTAGAACTTTTAAACCTATGGCCTTCTATTATTTCCTCGTAACTGTAAAGCTGTACAAGTTGACCAGATTAGTGATTTTTTTGCTTACGTGGAACAAACAAATATGGATCTTAGCTTTTGAAACACAGCAGCAAGGCCACTATCAGCTTGCTATGGTCTGAAAAAAACCCAACTAAATCAAACCAGACAGTTTTATTGAAGTCAAATGTTTTTAGAAGTGTCCATCTGTTATGTATGGATGAATAAATTCCACATTGCCAGAATGCCTCTTCAAACAGCACAAATGAAGGAGAAAAAAAAAGGGCAAAGAAAGCAGAAGGGTCTTTGTTTATGTGTCGCCTCAGTGATTGTAGACCTTAATTGATTTTGGTTGCACTTCTGTTTTTCATGCCATGACATAACACAAGCAACAGCATTCAATGATAAAAGGACTAAATTAGGTTTGAAAAATGGGTACAATTTTTGTCTTATTACTAAGCTGTTTGCAAAGTGTACAAGATCATCTGAACCAGGCTCACAATTAAAATTTAAACAAATGTGAGCACGTCCAGAGACTCTGAACAATACTGCAGCAACATCATCGCAAGGCAGACAAAAACAACCCACCTCCAAAAATCACCATAATTAAAGGCCAAATTATTAAGTTGTTCACTCAGTTACTGCATTTTTTGAACTCAAGTTCAAAAAATAAATCAATGTGGTCAGCCCAGAAGGACATAAACAGAGGATCTTATAAAACTGGGTGAAGAAAAAATGGCAGCTACCAAGAAAGCACTATAGAGAGCTCCTGGAAAGAATCCATGCAAACATGTTATTCTGAAAACTATCTAAATGGAAAACAAGATGAGCATTGAGGGAAAAAGATGGTGGCAAAGATGATGCACCACTAGGTAAGAGCACATATCCCACACCCATGGGAAAAAATAACCCATGCTAGAGTATTAAGGAGTTCCACCTCTCCAGACAATTGGGAAGACAAGGCCAGAAAAGTGGACCTCACCAAAGGTAAGAATTCAAAATGGAAAGAACATTGATTCTGAGAGGAACAGAAGCTTTTATGTAAGGTTTTGTTGTCAAATAACGTGAAAATAAATGTATCTTTTAAATGAGGAGAATATATACCATTGATATGGGCACCTGGTTTTACCCAGGCTCCATACAAAATCGGTGTTGTTGCCATAGTGACTGTTATAATCACATCAGCCCCAGTAACTGCCTCCTGAGCAGAAGAGCAGACCTTCACTGGACCATTAACTGAACTGGCAAACTTCACTGCTTTCTCTTTGGTGCGATTCCATATCCTGACCTTCAAGATAAAAAGAGACAAACTGATTAGTTTGAAGAATTGCTCCTTGCTGAAACAGAACACTGTTTCAGTTTTCAGTAAATGGTTACACATACCCTAAAGGTGAGGTTTTTCCCCCATAACAGTCTCATCATATAAGTGATTAAGTTTCATGTCTGTGCAGCTACATTCGAAAAAACTGTTTTGTGAGGCTGGAATAGCTGGCTTCTTGTAGATGTGTATTTATAAAATACAAATATTTCCAATAAATACATTTAAGGGAAAAATCAGAGAAAGCTTATCCACATGTGGTAAACAGTGGGATTTTCTCAGACAGACAAAAAGCCATTTGAAACAATCTTGTTGCCAAGCCCTTTAGTTTTTTAAAGGCCAATACTTGAGGAAGAAATTCTACAGTTGTTCAGAGGTCTCAGAAGCAGCAAGAAAATGTGATTAATCCCTTAGCTTCTGTTGTGGTTTGATGTTAGCTGGGGTGCTCAGCAAGCAGCTCTATCACTCCCCTCCTCAACAGGGCAGGATGCGGGGAGAAAAAAAAAACCACACAAAACAACTTGTGGGTCAATATGAATGCAGTTCAGTAGAGCAAAAGCAAAGGCTGCATGCAGAAGTCAAGTCAAACAATATTTATTCTCTGCTTCCCATCAGCAGGCAATGTCCAGCTACTTGCTGGGAAGTAGGGCTTCAGTACCAAAAGCATTTGAACCAGAAGACAAATGTCTCAGAAAATTCATGCCTCTCCTCCTCTCCTTTCTCATGGCTTTTATTGATGATCAAACATCATATGGCATGAATATCCTTTGGTCAGCTTGGGTCAATTTTCCTATATAATCTCTCAAGATCTTGCCACCCCCAGCCTACTGATGAGGGGGAGACATTGGAGAGACAGCCTTGATGCTACGCAAGGTCTGCTCAGCAATAGTCAAAACACTGGTGTGTTACCAGCAGTTCTGACTACAATACAAGAACAGCACCATGAGAGCCACTATGGGGAAGATTAAGTGTCTCAGCCAGACAACACAACTCCATTGGCTGCACTTTATTCACAGTAAGTGCTCCTGAACCATGATAGAGAAAAATAAAGGTATCCTGTTTAGATGTGTCCATTACCTCTTTAAACGTGAACAGCTCCGTGAAGATATCATAGTGGCTGTATGCTTGCACGCCAGCTCCCAAAACGCATAACACTTCTGCAAAAGCTGGCATTAACAACTAAACAGTATCAAATATAAAAAAAGATATGTAAAGACAATGAAGTAACATATGACAAATATCTACCAAAAAACTACATGAGAACTTCCTTTGAAACAACGAAATGTTGTTATGTACAAGCAAGTATTAATACAAATCAATATTAAATTACAACTATGTAATTAATTTATATTAATTTATTGAAGCCATAAATCATACCACAAGCGTATCTGGAATTGTAATAATGGCAATAACACATATGTATCAAGCTTTGTTAAAATACAGATGGCTCTGAGGAGGCAAGAACCAGTTCTATAGCTGTTTTTTGTTTTCTGGTTTAGTTCTAGCCTGTGATTCACCAATACTTGGCAAAGTGGGAGAGAGCTGCTGGAGTCCAGCCCTAAGCTATCCTGACGTCTTTTTATGCTACTCCTGTATAAAAAGCTTTAGAATTGTCTAGGCTTTCAATGCTTATTCTGCTACAAATAAATTGAAAACAATCTCATTAAATCTGATTTTTCAGTAGCAAGAACTCTTTAATGTTCCTTTCAAAAAGGCTCTGAAGCACTGATACCAAATGTTTGTTGTATAAAAGCATGGGTTTTTGAAAAGCAAGTGCCATAAAGAGGACAAGACGACAATTATGAGCTAAACTCAGACACTTCTGAAAACTTCTCAAAACAGCAAATGATAATGAAGGATCTGAAGGCCCCTCAGCATTCAAGCTCCTTTGAGGCCAGTAGAGCTTGGCTTGTGTAAAAACTGTCAGAACTGCCTAAGTTCTGACAATGGCTGAGATGAATGAGGTCCTATAACCTCATGTCCAAGGAAACTATTGTAAACTGTTCTGCCCCTTGGTTCAGGAGACCTTATTAGGGACAGGTTCCTCAACTCCAGTTTTACATCAGTGTAAGTCTATTGCCACGGACACAGTCACACTGGCATGAAGAGCTGCCACTAACAACTGGTGAGATCAGCCTCCATTCCAATGGAAAGCAGAAGGGTGAAAAACAAAAATTCTTCTGCTCTCTTATTGCCTCATTCTTTGAAGTGAGTACTTAAAACCTTGCTACACAATGGATGGGCAGCTTGCTCTCTGCTACTATTAACAGCTCAGCCAAATATAATTTCTAAAAATTAAAACCCAACAGTTTCTATTTAAAACTGGAATAATGTAAAGAAATGCATAGCAAGATACATCTCATCTGTCTTCTAGCACTGACTTTTGTGGCACAGATAGTCATCTTCCAATACAGAGAAACCAACAGACACTTCTAGACAAACCATACATCTATCCTGGGCATGACTGGTCTTAAGAGGACCCACTTTGCCCCCAGAAATGTGCCTTTTTCTTCTTTCTCCAGTTCCAGTGCAAACAACCTGGCCTAACAGCAAAAAGTGTAAATTTCAACAAAAAGGAATTTGCCACCACAGCTACCGGACCCAAAGCTGTGTAGTAGTAGTTAAGGACATAAAAAAGAAAATGACAGATGAAGGCGCTTCAGTAGATACCCAGAGAAGCATGAAGTATAAGCCATAGAAACACACCTTGGATTCCTTCTCCAATCATACACAAAGCATTAAAGCTAAGCATGACCCACAATGAAAGCTCCCATTTTAAGTTTTCCTTGCAGGTACCTATGTCATCATAAATGTAATTTAAAGCTGTATTCGATGAAAATTCATACACAACAAAAGATGCTTGCATCATTCCTTCTAGTTATTTTATAGATAACACCTCTAAACTTGTTTCAATTTAGGCAAAGACATACCTTGGTTGCAATTGCAGAAACTGCAGCAGTTCGTTTAGCTGTAATCACACTGCCATCTAGGACCTTTCAAAAATGATTAAAAAAATTCAGAGACTGAAAATAACACTGAAAATATGAGCAAATAGCAAACATTTTCATCTGACCTGAAAATTGTGATATTACAGGGCACAGATAAAAGTAGAAAAGTCAGTACTATTATAGTAACTACAAACCATATAAAACCATGTTTAAATAGGGTAGATTGTCTCTTACAGTTCTTCCACATCACTTCACAAGCGTCAAGTTCGGCCAAAGCCAAACTTCCTGTAACTCACAACTCAACACGCACTGCACATGCCTGGCTCTCCAACTCAGGGAAGAGATTTACATAATGTAATTCCAGGGACCACTGTGAGCTGACAGTCGTTCATGAGTCTGCACTGTCTTGCTTTGTCTGCGCACAGGGATGAAAGGGAACCATGGAATTCCTTTAGTGAGCACTGCAATAAAGCGTGGTGCACTCTTGCCTCAATGTACATTAGCTACTGTGTACAAATTCATTACGAGCCTTAAAAGCTGACAGTTTTCTGATACATTTCAGAAATACAAGTCCAGTATAGATTTCTTGCCTAGCTTTGGCCCTTCATTAACCATTGTTACTAAAGCACAATGAAAATTGTCATTAGTCTGGAAAAGTTCTTAAGCTTATTAAATAAAAAGATATATCCTGGCTACTCTTCCCTATTATAACAACCATAAAGCTCTTCAGACTTAAGTAAGTTCAAGATCAATCCTCTATTCAGCAAAGGTTGGGGTTTTTTACTTTCTAATGGGAAAAGGTAAACTCTTCCCAATAATTTCTCTATTTCAGTCACCCTGCGAGCCAAAAAATTCCCTCCACATCACAAGCGGCAGTGAAGAGCAGCCAGGGTATGGTTTACCACATACCAACACTACGGGCCAAAGCCTCTTTTGCACAGATGATGCAGGTAGGCTCAGGCCCATTTAGCCCAGCTCCAACTTCTTAGAAACAGGGGACAACCGCGTGAGCATTAACAGAGAAGAACAGAAAAATGCATGAGACTCACAGCATTCAAAGAACCATTTCGGGAGTCAAACAAGAGGATAGTTGCTTGATGAGATGGGACAGAGGAATCTTTCTTATGCTCGTAAAAAGTCACCAACTTGGTTGTCAGAGCATCATCCGCAGCGCTGTACACAGGCATCACCCCCAGGTACCTGGAGGGGAATTACTGACATCAGTTATGTACCTTGAGCATAAGCCCCGATAGCCACCGAGTGGCTACTACAACTCCTGACCCAGTTAATAGGTAACTGAGTACCAACTACCTTTCCTGATACCCCAATTCCCCCACCCCTCGGCGCCGCAGGCCGAGCCCGCTTTCCCGCTACCCCCGTTCCCCGCTGCGGAGAGACAGCACGGGAAGCATTTCACCACCCGCCGCTGCCCTCACCCGCCGTGCCCTTTCACCGGCACCACGGTGCGCACGGGCTGCACGACCCCTCCTGCCGCGCCGGCAGAGAAGTTTCCCAGGGCGGCCTCCAGCGCCGGCAGCAGAAGGCTGGCGCGGGGCAGGTACTTCTCCACCTCCTCAGCGCTGATGAACACGGGTGAAGCCGAGGCCATCACCAAGCTCTCCACCACAGCCTAAGACCGCAACACTGAACCAGCTCCCGCTGCCGATAAATAGACGCGCGACGCCCCCGGCCCCGCCCCGGCTATTCCTGGC
>JAOXOE010032133.1:0-11313 GCA_028565055.1 Phoeniculus purpureus
AGCTCTGTGGTAGGGGTTGGACTTGATGATCTATTAGGTCCCTTCCAACCCTGGTAATACTGTGATACTGTGATACTCTAGTTTAGCCTCTCCAGCCATTTTAAACCAGTACAATGGAAATTCAGTGATGGTGAGGACTGATCCTCCTGTCATGCAAGGAAGCAGGTGTTGGTGTCTGGTGTTTCCTGCGTACATCCATTTCAGGTGAAAAGATGTCATCAGTGGCAGAGTTTGAGAGAGAACAGTAGAAGAGAGGTGAGTACTGGGAGAGTGGCTGGGCACTGGAACAGGCTGCCCAGGGAGGTGGTGGAGTTGCCATCCCTGGAGGTGTTTAAAAAATGAGTAGATCTAGCACTTGAGGTCTTAGGGAGATGTTGGGGTGAGGGCTGGACTTGATGATCCTGGAGGTCCTTTCCAGCCATGATGATTCTATGAGTAATGACCAAATAAAAGCCATAGGAAGGCAAGAAACTTCTTTTGGTTCCCTGAACGAGAAACTTTTACCAGTGTTTGGGACTAGAGCCAGAACCAAGTTGTTCTGTCTTTCTTCCCACGCTCTCTTCTAACCGTCTCTCCGTAAAACAGAGGTTTGTGTTTTTAGGCATTATCTCGCATGTCATCACGCTCCGACTTGCAGCCTTCCCTGCTGAGAAACCATTCCAGTAAAGGCTGCCCACTGTGATGAGTGTTGGCTACCCAAGAGCAATGATACACTTCTCAGACTATGCCTCCTAGGAAACCTACAGGAAAGACCTTCCTGATGAAGTGATCCTCGGTTTTGTCCCTTGTTCTTAGCTGGTCACATAAAGGAAATACAAAAACCTTAAAAGAGGAAAAGCATTGCTGTTTATTGTTGTGTGTGAAGGAGCCAGCTATCACAATTCATTTTTCCAACAGGTACGAAACTGTTTGCAAGTTAGGACAAGTGATGAAGAAGTGTTTACTCTGCTGTCCGCAGCTGAGTGATTTTTATTTTTCTTCTTTCCCTGTGCCTTCAGAAAATGTGTTTTTAGAATCTGACTGGCATGGGGTTGCCTCAAGCCGCTCGTACATTCCAGCTGATCAAGACTGCACGTTGATCAGAGGTTGATTTCTTCTCTCAGGCAAAGTCAACCCAGGAATGCTGCGTGCAGCTTCTTGTGGGAGTGTTCAGCTATGTAGGTAATTGCAGCAGTAGTTTTCTCACTTCTTGATGAATTTCAAAGTACTTCTAAAGGTGAATGTTTCTGGGTTGCTTGTCTGATGCTTGATTGTATTTATTTATTTTCCATTCAGGCTTTGGATTGACTGCTGGTGTCTTTCCTGGTGTCTGAACACCTTGTGACACGAGCTTTAGCATTCTGATGATAAAGGTTTTGCAAGTTCTCTTGCTGTTGTTGTGTTCTCTAGTTTTCAGAAGCTTTTTTTTCCCCCCCTTATAAAAACAGCCCTCCTATGACATTGCTTCTGTCAACAGAAGAAGAATGGAATGGAAATTGAGGGTGGAAAAATCCTAGGGTCAGGTTGGTGATCCTACAGCAATAACATCCTGACCTTTGGTGTTGACGTGCCAAGGTTTTGTAGCAACAGAACTACGCTGAGGCTTTGCCTGCTTCCAGCTTAGGGGCTGTTTCTGAATCTCTCAGAGTTTGCCACCCGACAGACATAATTCCTCAGGGTGTTGAAAACAAGCAGAATTGTCTAGTGATTGCTTGTGTCCTTCTCACAGAACCTGTAGTTAGCACTGGCTTTGTTCAAGGTGCAGCCTCTTACGGGGCTGTGGCTGCATGTGGTTGTCTAAATGGAACGTTCTCGGACCTCAGAAGCAGGAAAAAGTGATGTTGTCCAAAGCTTCTTAACTAGATTTAATTGATTTTCATTCAGAGTAATGCGTGGTAAGGCCAAGAAGGAGAGGCATGAAGAGCCCACTTGTGCACACTGAGCAAGCGTCTCAGCTTCTTCATTAGCTTTGCCAGCACTCATTACTTGAGAGATTTGAAAGGTGCCTCCTTTCAGTGTATCTGTTCCAAATATTTTGAGAGGAATGATTTATTTTACGTGGAGTTGAGACGAGAAAGAGCTTTCCAAAGAGAAACACAAATAAATATGGTGAAATCTAAATTGAATGGGTTCTTCTCCTAAAAATTTGCATTTCAGTGCTGGTAAAGTCAGTTTCTGTCACAGTTCAGATTTGGAGACCTCAGCAGAGAGTAAGCACTTAGCAATCTGGCTTTGCTATTTGCTTTTCTGTTACAGTACTGGGTTCCAAAAACATTAACTCCAGTAGAAGAACAATAGCCAAAGGCAACAGAAAGAGGGGAGGGCGGCAGGAGTTACTAAGGGCAGGTGCAATACTCACGGATGGTGCTATACTTCACAACTGGGAGTTACAGACTGTTAAGTCTTCTGCTTACTCATGTGTTTGATTTAACAAGTAATGAGACATCTCACTACATCTGACTTACCAGGCACTTGCTTTTCAGATTTTATTTTTCCCTTCCAAAATAGTTTCTCAATTTCTAGCACAGATCACTGCACCCCTGACAGTTTACTGGTGATGTTGTGATGTGTCTCTACCCCTGTCCTGTAGAGAGTGTGTTAGTATTACAGCTTTAAGCTTGTGATACGGTCATCTCAAAGGAAAATCTTTTTGGTTCCGGAGGTCTCTTGGTTGTTTCTGCTGGCCATCAAGATAATGGCAGGTGCTGCAGAGAGGACTCCGTGTGACCTCTGCATCCCATGATTTAGACTTAGTTTCCATACCTTTAGGGGCCACCCAAGAGATACTACCAAGGTGGGGTAGTTTTATTTTGGATTTGGGTTGGTTGGGGCTTGTCATTCAGACCGTAACTCTTGGGCTATTGACAAAAAAGATCATTTTTTTCCTGCAGAGATGTGATAAGGTGTCATACCAACAGCTGTCAAAGGGCATAGGATCATTATGGTTGGAAGGGGCTTCCAGGATCATCAAGTCCAGCCCTCATCCCAACAGATCTGTGGTCTCCCTAACCCCTAGACCATGGCCTCAAGTGCTAGATCTGCTTGGTTTTTAAACACCTCCTGGGATGGGGACTCCACCACCTCCCTGGGCAGCCTGTTCCAGTGCCCAACCACTCTCTCAGCAATGAACTTCTAACTAAGATCCAATCCAAACCTCCCCTGGTGCAACTTAAGGCCATTTCCCCTCATCACTAGTAATTTGGGAGAAGAGACCAGCGCCAGCATCGCTACAACCTTCTTTGAAGTAGTTGTAGAGAGCAGTAAGGACTCCTCTCATTTTCTCTGGACTAAATAACCCCGGTTCCCTCAGCCACTCGTCACAGGGCCCGTTTTTCAGACCTCTCACCAGCCCCACTGACCTTCTCTGGGCCAGCTCCAACACATCAATGTCCTTCTTATACTGTGGCACCCAAAACTGGACCCAGCATGCAAGGTGCACTCTCAAGGTTGCATCTCTGCGATTCTTGTGCTCTGTCATGGAAGAGGATCAATGTCCTTGTCAGATTTTGTTTAGCAGCATAACCAGATGCAAAGCTCTTTTCCTGCTCTTTTTTTACATGAAAATTCCTGAACAGAGAGGTGACATTTCTGAAGTGATTTCAACAAATTGTGGGCTGCCTTCAAATTAGCCTAAAACTTCCTTCAGTGTCTTTGCATTGATTAGACCTCTTGTAAGCTCTTTGCTCTGGTGCTATAAACCTTTTCCAGCAATATAGTCTCCAGTGAATTGGGAAACCTTCGTTCAAGCAGCAGACAGGCTCAAGTTTTTATGCTGAGATCTGTGACTCCTACATCTTGCGTTCAGCTGGGAGGAGTTCAATACCACACACAATTTTCTTAGGGCGTAATTTCAAATACCAAAATGATTGTTATTTTATGAGTAAGCTGTTAGATGAGTAGCCCGATGGACCTGTTCGTTCCAACAGCAGAGAGGTCTTTTTAATATACCGAAAGGGACCATATTAATGCATAGACTCATCTTCCACCTTGTTAATCATAAACTGAATAAGAACAAATGCAGGGTCTTGCACCTGGGACAGGGTAGCGCTCGGCACGGGTATAACTCGTGAGGGCTGGCTGGAGAGCACTGTCTTCACTTAGTTTGGGGTGCTTTTTAACATCCTATAAATACAGGAGGCTACCCAGAAGCAGGTCAGGATGGCCGAGCGGTCTAAGGCGCTGCGTTCAGGTCGCAGTCTCCCCTGGAGGCGTGGGTTCGAATCCCACTTCTGACAGCTCCTTTTGGAGTCCACCAGTGGCTTCTGTCGTAGGGTCAATGTATTTATTACTGTCTGGGGCATCAACTTGAAGGCACCTTTAGCAAATTGGCCTATGAGACCAAACTTGGCAGACGGATCCTCAGCATTGGGCTGTCATCAATGGCATCAAATTTATTACAAGTCTCAGTTATGGATTCTGCACCTGGCACAGAGTAACACTGAGATGGGGGCAGTGGCTGGGGAGTAGCTCTGCAAGAAGGGATCTGGGGGGTCTGGTCAGCAGCAGGTTCACTGTTAGGCAGCGGTGTGTGTGCCCTGGCAGCTGAGAGAGCGGCAGCACCCTGAGGTGCATCCAATACACAGCTGGTCAGAAGAGGTGGTTATCAGCGCTGGTGCAGCCCCTCCTTGAGTATATTTTGTGCAGTTCTGGGCCCCACTGTTTAAGAAAGATATGAAGGTCCTTGAATGTGTCCAGAGAAGGGCAACAAGCTGATGACAGAGCTGGAAGGAGTGTCCTGTTAGGAACAGGTAAGGATTTGGGGCTTACGTAGTTTGGAGAAGAGGAAGCTGAGACCTCGTTGCTCTGTACAGCTTCCTGAGGAGAAGAAGTGGAGGAGAAGTTGAGCCAGGAGTGATTTAGACTGGTCATTGGGAAACACATTTTTACTGGGAGGGTGATCAAATCAACAGGAACAGGCTTCCTGTTGATGCTGTTGCTGCCTGGAGCACGTCAGTGTTTTAGAGGGATTTGGGTAATGTCCTTGACCTTCTAGTCAGCCCGGAATTGGTCAGGCAGTTGGACTAGATGATTAAAGCAGGCCCTTTCCAACAGAGCCATTTTCCAACAGAACCATTCTACTGAAGTTTCTTTGGACTATTAACACATTGGCAAAGCCGTTCTCCCACCTTCTGAAGCTGCAAACAAGGTATTTGTGCAACTGGTTCTTAACTGACCTTTCAGGGAGAGACTTCATTGGGAAAGACTGGAGTGGTTACTGCTCTGGCTCTGAATGAGTCAGATCCCGTCTGGGAAGAAAAAAGAATGAGATTGATGCACAAAAACAGGGAAGGAGGAGAACAGTGAGAAATGAAATGCAGCATCTCTTCCAAGCAAAGCAATCCAGTGATTCTACAGGCTGTGTCTTCTACTGGTGCTTGCAGAGCTGCTACAGAAAGAAGAGTAGGTAACCCATCAGAGACCTGGCAAACCTTTGTCAGCTCAGGACCTTCCTTTTAGCCTTTGGGGTGAAAGGCTGCAGAAGCTGGAGTCTGACTTTTTTTATCCTTTTTTATTTCTTTTATTTTGGTGGGTGTGGGACAGGCGAAATAAAGCTGAAGGCTGGAAGAATTAAGAGGCAAGAGAAAAGCAGATGCATTAAGATGAGCAGGAACATCTTGCATTCTAGGTGATTTGCAGAGATTACCTGAAGCAGTGAAGGATGGGAAAATGATCTCAATCTCTTACTCTCTAACTTGCCCTCATCCCTTAGTCTGAGGGCAGCAAAGGTACAACAGTATTGCGGGATCTCTTTTGCTTCTGTGTGACAGTGAGTGTGGTGATGGTGGCCAAACAGGTTTCATTCGGGCTACCTTTTTGAGCTTTGCTGCCAAAGACTCTCTAGCTTGACAGGAGGCTGATGGACTATGTCTTTTAGTATTGTTATGTGTTACTCAAACATTAAATCGTATAAACTTGATTATGTTCACACTAAAAACATATAGGAAGTCAGAAGTCTAGAAAACGTAGCCTCTGTGAACAACTGAATTCTAAGGGGATGTTTGTCCTTAAAAAGGGACACACTGGGGAGACCGGGAACAGTGATGGAACGTGTGCAATGCTTTTGTGAGACAGAGGGTGAAGACTTGTCCTCGGCATCTGCTGGGAGAGTAACGGAGGACGAGCTTGAGTTGTGGCAAAAAATACTGCTTTCAGGAACAAGTTTCTGACGTTTAGAATAGCAAACCAGAAACTCTGAGTCTGATTCGTACTGTGTCTTTAGTGGCTCTAAGAATAGTTGGACCAGGATATATTAGAAATGGCTTAAATGCGTCTGGTTTTGCTTTGGGCAAAGAATGCAACACGAGTAGTCTCCGGACCACTTCTGGCCTTCTGCTGCGGTCACTAGATTTCTGGTGTCTCTGCGATCCATTGATTCTTCATTGCAGCTGTCTGTCAAACACAGTTAACATAGTTAGGGCACAATAGCCTTGGATGTTTTTCTTTCTGGGATAGTTCTTTCTTTTTCTCTTCAGGTTTTGATCACTTTGTAAAACCATTTAATGTTTTTTCTTGGAATTGTGTCTTCTGTGAGAGTTAATCTTGTAACTTCCCAAACTACTGTGAATTCAGCTCTCCATGGAGAGAAAACCAGTAGGACTTACTTGGTCTGTTGGTCTTACTTTAGAAGTGGGAAATCGCACTGACTTCAATCAGTGTTCTTCAGGATAGGATCAGGGGAGAAAAACTAATGAAGAGTCATGTCTAGGAGCTACAGTCAGGTAGGAGCCTTTTTGGTTATGATAAATTCACCTTAGCTTCTGCTGTGCTTGGTAGGATGAAAGCTTCATAGGGCAAAGAGGTGGAATCTTCTAGATATTTACAAAACCCAAATTCTGGCTTTGATCTAATAAATCTGTTCATCAGTTCTTACAGATCTGGCCCAAAAGGTTTGGGAGCAGCACAGTCTATAGTCTGCAGTATTCTTAGACCTTCATTGAGATCTAAGTGAACACTGAGAACTTCTCTGCATAGGCAGTTTCACCTTGAAAAGGAGGCAAAGTAGAAAGCAGAAAAATTCTCTCTACATGAAGTGAAAAGAAGACAAATAAATGTCTCGTAAATATCGTATAATTTCTGTATTTGTGGCTATAATGTCATTAAATGAATGGCAGTGGGACAACTGCCATACAATCAACCAGGTTGGAAGGGACCTCCAAAGGTCATCTAGTCCAACCCCCTGCAGTGAGCTGGAACATCCTCAACTAGATCAGGTTGCCCAGAGCGTTGTCAAGCCTCACCTTGAGCATTTTTGGTGCCAACGCAGGAATAAATAGGTAGACATGGTAGCTGCTAAGAGGAGACTTAATGACATGTCTGAGAAGAGGCATTTGTAATACAGTCAGGAAAACCTGCATTGTTTTATCTTGGGATATAATCTTCAACCAGCTAATAACTGAGCATAAATACCTTTCACATTGTATTGAGTAAATGTCATTCTCTTTTTATTTGCCTCTCTTTGAATGTCAGAGACTAGATTAAGTGAAAGTGCTGGAGTCTCTATTTAATAAGAAATTGATATATTGAAATTACTGTTTTATATCCTCCTGTACAGGTAGGTGACATCTTTTTTCTTTAATTTGTGATGCAAGTAATTGGAACTGCTGCTGGAACTGTAGTTAAAATCAGTATCTTAGCATCAGCTCAGAAGCCAAAACGTGAAAAGCATATATTTTTAAGATTAATCTACTCTGTTGTTGACAAAAACACTATCATGAGTCTTTTTAGGATGATTGCTAATGAAGATGCGTGCTTCATATAATCAGGCTTGTCCATCCAAGTAGTACTCACTTTACTCCCTACTGAATTAGTCCAGATAACTTCAGCCAAAGCTCATCTCCTTTTCTTCATCTTCCACAGGTTTCTATGTTTGTTTTGACTGATGAGAGACTGGGGTCTGTACAATTCATACTGGATATACAGGCTGTGGCATTGTCTTCTCCATGCAGATTAAGCTAGATCTTCAGAATGCCCTTGAGAAGTAGTTTTACAGGGATGAAAACATCTCTTAAAAGCTTTTAAACTTTAATGACAATTTGAGAAGCGATGATACTGTCTTGGTCTTTAAAGTCTGCTTATGAAACGACTGTTCCTGAGTTCACAGACACTCTCCTTGCGCTGTAAGCGACATCGTTTAAATGAGCTGAGTGATTAATTGATAAAGTAAATGCTGATTTTTAAAGTTTTGGTTTTGGTGGGGGGATATATTTCATCTGTAGTGCAGTGCTGTGTGGAACTATGTTTATACAACTAAAGAGACAGCAAACTGAGGGGTAGAAGTTACAGACCGGAATGGACCGGAACGGGGCTGTCTGCAAGCAGCAGCCTGCCGGCGGCCAGTGATGTTCATTCCTTCAGCTGTGGGGAGTATTAATTTCATTATTGTTTTGTGTCTGCCTGGGATATTCTTGTTATCCCCCGAGCAGAGAGGGGCTGGGTAACTAACACCAACCTCGCATCTCAGAGCAGCTGTAGATGAACATTTGCATCTCAGCACGTTTAGTTTTATCATTTGGTTCATTGTCTTTAGGTGAGATTTTGGAGAAGTGATTTTAGCCTACTATTATGTTTAGCTTTCTGTGCCTCCCCCCAAAATTCAGCAGCTTTATTACTCTTACTAACAAAGAAAAATACAGAAACTCTGACCAGCCCTGGCTATTCCCTGGGAGTCTTCTCTGTATGTCTGTTGTTTGCTATTTGTGGGCACATCAGCTACTTAATTATTAATAACTGATAGCCCAGCAACAGTGCCCAGGGAAGGAGAAGCAATCTCTTTCCCCCCCTATCTTAGATTTCCAAGGAACTTAGATTTTAAGATGATATAGTGGGTATAAAGGAGTGTCCCTTTATCCTGAAGTCATGCAGATGGAAGACATGCGTCCTGCAGTGAAGATGAAAGTGGGCAAAATACCCAGGGCAAATGATTTTGTGTTTTAATCTGTTTTATTTAAAACCCCAGACATTTATTTAGCTAGCACACTCACAGAGAGCATGCTAAGGAATTTTTCCCTCCTCTGCTAGGGTGGTTAGAATTTGCCTTGAATTACCTACAGACAAAGCTGGATGATCACACGGGGAGCGTGTAATAGGAGATGCAGCCATCGCTGCACGGGATGTACTGTTTGGTGTGTGGCGGACGCTACGCTGAGTTGTGACACAAGAAAGATCTTACATGAGATAGTGTCGCATAGGAAAGGAGGGGAAACAAGAAAGCAAATGGAAATGAAGGCTCTGGTGAGGCTCTGGTGGTTGTATTATTTTAAAGAATGAAAGACGAGGGATTAAAAACAAAGGATGAAGGAAGAATTACCGGATGAGGTCACCCGAGCTGCCATTGGGATGAGGCAACAAACTGCTAATTCTTTCTTCTTCTTGTCTTAAACCCAGAAATATTTAACTTCATTTTGGAAGAAGAAAACATCTGTCACGGGAACAGCAATTCACATGAAAAGCATACAGCAGTCATAATGTAATTAATTTGGAAAGGAAAAAACTGGAAGTGTAAGAAGATTAAATTAAAGGGATTACAAATGTAATCATCATAGACAATAGCATTAGATCTTTGGCAACTACGTGGCTGCTGACAGATGAAATAATCACAGTGGTCAAATATAGGAAGCCTATGTATAGATTTCTAAAACTCTTCCCTCGAGGTACCAGAAGAACCACACAAACGAAGCCATACAGAATTGACAAGTCTGAGTGGCCATAGTGTTGGCTGCCCTCATGGTTTACAGTAAGCGAGCTGAGCTGTTTATTAAACTTGAGCTGACCTTTGCTCAACAACAGATGGCGGTCGGGTTTCTGTCACTGCTGTTGGGGATTTCGTTTATGTTTCGGGTCAATCCGTGTTTACATTAGGAATTGCATTTTGGGTTGTTCTGTTTCAGTCAGATCTCACTTTGCTGGCTCATTGATTTTTATTTATCATTTAGTTGCTTAGGAAGCCAATAATGCTCAAAGAGGCGCTAGACTAACCCTTTAATTGTTTATTAAGGTTTAATTCCTTCAGGTGTTAAGGTAATTAAACAAAACAGAAAGATCCGAGTTAGACTGTACAGAGAGTGTCTTGTGTTTTTTTTCAAAGGTTTAGATAAATTCTCTCTTTTCATAGCACAAAGGCTGAAATGGGTGATCTGAGGCAGTGTACTGCTGTTTGTACCTGAGGGCCATTCCATGCTGGACATGCCATCCATATTGTCCAAGCACTGAACTAGACCTCTCACTCTTATTTCCGGTTTTAATAATTTTCTTGCTTCTGAAAAACAAAAAAAGTAGAATACTGGTGCTGCTGGTAAACCTTTTAAGTGTTCCAGGTGATCCCCAATGCTGTTGGGACTGGAGTCGCTCCATTCATGTTCTTTAGGTAACTTCTTGTGAACTAGTAAAATTCTGTGTAGAGTTTTTATTTCAAAGGTAACAATTGTCAGAATCTTTGGCCTTGGTCGCTGGTTTGTGTCTTGCCTGTGGAAGGTACTTTTCCTGCTCTTGTGTCTAGGCTTACTGTGCATCGTAGGTAGCGCTCTGTTTCTTAGTTCTTGCCTCATCTATTGCCCTCTCCTAGCTTTCAGCGTCTTTCAACTCAACTAAGTTCAGTTTAGAGTTTGATGAATTTTGTTTGATTGCTACTGGGAGTCTTTTTTGTAAACATTCTCAATCAACCCTGTCCTGGAGGAATTTAATACAGTTAGTTTTTCTAACATACATAAATGTTAAGTGTGTTTGTTTTCTTGCTATTCCTTAAAACAAAAACAGCTGTAGCCATCCTGTCGTCATACTTGTACCAGCAATCTTTTCATTATCTCAGCTTCAACCATAGTTTCATGTCCCTATCCATTTTTTCCCTTCTTTATACATAAACTGTTAGGACCACAGGGTAACTCAAGTTGGAGGGGACATCAGAAGGGCTTTAAGTCTGTGTTTCTCTGCAAGGCATGGTCAGCTGTGAGATCAGTCCAGGTTGCTCAGGGCTTTATTCAGACAGGTTTTGAGAAACCTGAAGGAGGGACGCTGCGTGACCTTCTGGGCAGTGTGGTCCATGGCTCAAGCGTGACCATGGTAAAAAACACCTCTCTTACAACCAGCACAAGCCTCTCATTTCAGGTCATACCTACTGTCTCTCAACCAAACATAACTGAAGAGACTGACTCCATCTTCTCCATAATCTTTCTGTTAGTACTGGAGGGAGCCCTTAGGTCCCCTGAAGCCACCTCACCTCGAGGCTGGAGCAGCCCCACTCCCCAGCCTCTCCTTATACACCAGTTGCTCCAGCCTGACCACCTTGGGTGCCCTACATTGAGCTTGTTCCAATTTATCTGTCCTTTTTGCACCAAGGGC
>JAOXOE010032134.1:0-11311 GCA_028565055.1 Phoeniculus purpureus
CATGGAAAGGGTGATCAGAGCCTGGACTGGACTGCCCAGGGCAGTGGTGGAGTCCCCATCCCTGGAGGTGTTTAAGGTCAGCCTGGCCATGGCCCTTAGTGCCCTGGTCTGGCCGCCGGGGTGATGTTAGGTCCTGGGCTGGGCTGGACGATCTCAGAGGGCTTTTCCAGCCTCAATAATTCTGTGATTCTGTTCTTCAAGGGTGAAACCTGACTCTCAGGTGGTCTCAGCCAAGGAAATGAAAGACCAACCAAGAGATTGTGAACTTCACTTTGAGGAGTGAAGGGGTGGGATGCGTTGGGTAGCTGCAGGGCTCTGAGTCTGAGGACCCAACTCAGCCAATCACACAGTGCTGGGGAGACCCATGGGGATATGGCTGAGCCAAGGATCTCCTTGGGGTCTGGTGTTGCAGGATCCCCCTGAGATCCCAGCTCCAGCCAGGCTGCCAGGCGAAGCACAGCTTGGCCCCATTTCTTGAGGCGGGTGCGATCGCAGCCAGCTTGTTAATCAATGCAGTCATTGGGGATTTGTGGCCGTGAAGCTCTTCTGAATCGGCTTCTGCTGCTCTGCCCGGCCCGGTGAGCCTCACGGGACGTTGAATAGCATCGTTAGCTCCCTAAGTCCTCCAAGCAGAACCCTCTGCTCTTGGGGCTGTGCAAGCTCCGACGAGCGAGATAAATCCTGTTTCAAAGGTGTGAGGGGTCGGTGGGGTGAGGCAGGACCTACTGAACATCAGCATCAGAGGAGAAAATGCTTCAGGGAGGAAGAGCAGCCCCTTTGTGCTCCCTGAAATCTGCAGGGGTGGGAAAATGACTGAAAGGACCTTCTTGCTCGGGAAACGCAGGGTTCTCGGGGCCGTTTCGGGTATGTTGCAGGGCGCACGCGGCCGTGAGGTTGAGCTTAACCATCTCCACTGTTCCTTTCCTGCTCATCTGCTTTTCCCCCACTGACATCCTGCTGGGATAATCTTGGTCCTTAGCTCCAGCCTGGGCTCAGCAGCAGCCTGTTCACTTTCTTTTTAAATCCCCTTGCCCAGCAACAGGCTCCATCCCGAGCAAAGGACCCCTCAAACCCACCCGTTTGGGGGCTTTGGCTGCACATTTTGCCAGAGGGGGTTTTTTAATGAAGAGAAAAGCTGTGTTGGTTTTATTTTCTGTCTATCTTGCACGTTTCCCACAGTTTGTAGGAGTTTTTTTGGGGGGTGTGGTGTGTGTGTGTGTGTTGCTGTTGGGTTTGATTTGTTCATTAGAAAGGAGAAGGGAAGTCGAAAGCAGAGGCTGAAAGGCAGCCCAGGGGATGTCCCAGCCACTCTGGGTATGGAAAATGTTGTAGCAGAGACTGTCCTCAGGTCCTCCTCCTCCCCCAGAACCACAGGATGTGCCCTAGCAGGGTTGGACATGGAGCAGCCAGCACCTGGGAGCTGGAGAGCGGGTGGGAGAGCTTGGTTGTGGGGAATGTTTGTTGACAACAGCAAGGTGAGGGGCAGCAGGGGTTGAGGACCATCCCCTGAACCACCTTCTTAACCGAAGTCCCACTTTTTGCAGCAATTTCAGCCAGCTGTGAGGCTTTTGGGACCTCCCTGCTCTGCCCTGGTGAGAAGACAGCTGGAATCTTGTGTCTAGTTCTGGGCCCCTCAGTTCCAGGACACAGAGCTGCTGGAGAGAGGCCAGCACAGAGCCACAAAGATGATGGAGTGGAGCATCTCCCTGATGAGGGAGCTGGGGCTCTTGAGCTTGGAGAAAAGGAGACTGAGGGGTGACCCCATTAATGTTGATCAATATGGAAAGGGCAGGTGTCAGGGGGATGGGCCCAGGCTCTGCTCAGGGGCACCCAGTGATAGGACAAGGGGCACCAGGTGTGAGCAGGAACAGAGGAGGTTCCCCATCAATATGAGAAGGAACTTCTTCATGATGAGGGTGCACTGGAAGGGGCTGCTCAGGGGGGTTGTGGAGTCTCCTTCTCTGGACATGTTTAAAACCCGCCTGGACATGTTCTTCTGTGATTGGATCTAGGGGATCCTGCTGTGGCAGGGGGATTGGACTGGGTGGTCTTTCGAGGTCCCTTCCAATCCCAAATGTTCTGTGATGCTGGGGCCAGTTGTGATGCTGGACTGACCTCTAAGGGAGAGCTCAGTTATTGCAGCTCCTGGAAGCGATGCTGAGGGAGGTTCCCCCAAACCCACCCGAGTGGCCTTTCCACTGTCCCCCAGCAAATCCACCATCAAGAAGAAGAGAAAAACTCCCTCAAGGGCTCTGGGAGCTTCTTGGCTGTTGATGTCCTGCTTGAAAGGAGGAGTGGGAACAGGACCAGGCGCCACGGAGGACTTTGGTGGCTTCAGTGCCACCTGAATCTGCAGGTTGTCCGCACGTGAGATGCTGGCAGAGGCTTCTCATGGTCCTCCCACGAGCACCTCCCATGAGGGGCTTCCTGGGTGCCAGATCTTTGTGGCTTTGCAGCTGAGTGGGACTTGGGTGGGCAAAGCCAGCTCCACAGCTTGCTCAGGCACCAGAGGGCATCAGGGACCTGCTTAGCCCAGGAAGACCAGTGTGTTCTTGCCCAGGGACTGGGCAGGGTGGTGGCTTTTGGCCAGTGCCTCTGGTCAGAGAGCTGGAGAGCCGTGTCTAGTAAACCTACACCTTCATCCTTTTGGCCTTCTGAAAAAACCCCATGAACGTTGGTTACTTTCCTCTTCTTTGGCTTCTTTTGGACTTTTACAGAGGTTGGAGCCTCCCACACCCTGCACTTGGTGGAGCTGGTTGCACCTCCCCACTGGCCAGTCTGAGTTCTGAGGGTGTAGAGTCTGATGACACCCCTGGGTCAGTCACTGCTCTGTAACAGCCTTCCCTGAGCTTTTGGGGTGGGGAGGTATCAGCGAAGGGCTTCCTGGAGCCCATGAGGGGCAGTTTAGGTTGGAAAAGACCTTCAAGCTCATTGAGTCCAACCATTAACCCAACTGTCCCAAGCCACAGCTAAACCCTGTCCCTAAGCTCCAGATCTCCCTGACTGTAAAACATGGCCAGGGATGACGATTCAACCCCACCCCTGGACAGCCTGTACCAAGGTCTGAGGACCCTTCCCATGGAGAAGGTTTGGGTTGTGATATAAATCAAATCATCTCGTTCCACAGCCATATTTCCTCCCTTCCTGCATCCTTTCTCCTTCCTGCAAGGTGCTCAGGCAGGAGGGACCAGTGACCCCAAGCCCTGCCACAGCCCTGGGGGATGAGCCCTGAACCCACTGCCCTCTTGCCAGTGCCACCAGCTCCTAACTGGTGGAGAAATAGCTCAGCTCTGGCTTCCCTGGCTCAACTGGGGAGCAGGAGATGCCGTGTTCCTGGCTGCTGGGATGCCTTCGGGAAGGAGTGGAAGGAGGACGGAGGTTGCCATCTCCTAGGCACCGATGGTTCCTGTGTTTCCTCCTGTTTCCGCGTTGTCAAAAACCCCAGAAGTCTGTTTTCTGAGGCAGAGAGGGCTGGGACACAGAGATGTGTGGGACACAGGCTGGGATGGCCTCAGCCACGACGTCTCCATCATCTGTGACAACAGCCCGTCCCCTCCTGAGGGAGGTGAAGGAGACCAAACTGCCCCTTCCTTGTCCCTATAACAACAGGAACAGGGGCTCCCACAAGGGAATAAGAGCCTGAAGTGTGGCTTCGCTCTCCAGCCCATCTCAAAGGGAGAAGCCACCATGAAGCTCCTGGTGAACCTGGTTTGACCCGGGTCTGGCTGGGAATCGGAGCTGTGGTTAGGAAGCCGTGGATCTGCCCATCGTTGGCATCAAACCCCTAGTGGAGACTGCTTGTGGGCACGAAACCCCTTGCTGAGGGCTAGGAGAGCTTCTCCCCAGTGGGTTTTGGGAATCAGAAAAGAGTCATCCCTCCTGATGGGACACCTCCCCGCCCTGGTCCCCCACGGCATCACTGGGGGTTTCTGAGCAGCCACTGTGCTATCGCTCACTAGCCATCTGAAAGGGTCAGCAACAAGCAGTCACTCGTGGTCTTCGTGGCGCTCACTCGCTCCCCACTCTTCAGCACGAAAGGACCGTGGTCCAGCCAAGAATAAAACTGGGCTGAACGGTGGCTCTGAAGCCGAGCTGCCAACACCTGAGGCCACCGAGAACTCAATGGTCCTGAGCAGCCTCTCCTGGAACCC
This sequence comes from Phoeniculus purpureus, assembly GCA_028565055.1. Lineage (NCBI taxonomy): Eukaryota > Metazoa > Chordata > Aves > Bucerotiformes > Phoeniculidae > Phoeniculus > Phoeniculus purpureus. The sequence continues at coordinate 4,152 of JAOXOE010032134.1, forward strand.
ACAGCCAGGGGCCCAGGAGCCCAGTTTAGCTCAGCCCAGGCTCCTCAGCCCTTCCTGGGCTCTCTTGTGGGGTGTAGGACTCCAGCTCTTGTTCCAGCCCATCCCCACCCGTGGACTCTATGGATTCAGTTGGGTTTGACTTCCTAGCCTGACCACAGAGCCACTTCATCCTTATGACTGTGCCTCAGCTGGCCGTGGCCACCATCCTGCTGCCTTTGCTCAGGTAACTGTGGGGCCAGCCCCTGCCCTGCCAGCAGGTCAGCACTCCTGGCCCTTGAGCAGAGCACTTGGTGTCATCAGCGCTGACCTCAAATGTCCCTGAAGGGTGCTCTGAGGCCAGGCAGGAGCAGCCCTGTGTGGAGAAGGGATGTCTGAAGGGCAGGATGCCAGCGACCCGCCAGCATGTAAATAAACCAACCCTTTAGAGAGGCACCCAAGGCTGGGTGTGTTTGTTCTCCTGCCAGGAGCTGCCTGAGGAAGATTCCTTCCTCTTCCCCAGCTTTGGAAACGCCCGGGAAGGTTTCCAGGGTGTTACTGGGCATCTCCCAAAGGTGGGGGCAGGGAGCGAGGCTGTGCTGCTTCAGAGAGGCTTCCTTCTGCTGGTGGGGTGGTGGTGACCTGCTTGACCACCCGGGCTGGGTGCTGCCCACCCCGGGCAGGTTCCAGCTCGGGGTGCTGCTCTCTCTTGGCTAATCCCAGCCATGCAGGAGATGGGGATTTGCTGCTTCTCTCTGCCCGGGTTTGCTCACCTCCCTTCCCTGGGTGATTCCTCCTTCACTCAGGTTCCCTGCACGTGGGTTCTCACCATCAGCTTTCACTCTCCACCCAGCGAGGCTTCGTCCAGCACCTCCTCCTGCATCAAGCTGTGCTCGGTGCCTTCCCAGCCCCACAGGGTGAATCCTGCCCACGTGTGGGTGCTCCGGGCTCAGCGCTGGGGAGCAACAGCGCTTCCTCGTATGGTGGGAGAAGGCAGGAAGCCACAGACCTCTAGGAACCCACAGGCTGGTACCCACAGCACATCTGAGCATCTTCCTCCTGCAGCCCAGGATGCTGCTGTTGGATGGTGGCTTTGAGGGGACCCGTTTGCTCTCATCTCCCACCTCCCTGCTTTGGGTCTTGTGGTCCCTCTGCGACACGGGGGAGTTGAGCTGCACGTGTGGGTTAACATCAGGCGAGGAGGTGCCGCTGCCTCGCACAGGGTCCTATTAATTTTAGGATCAATCACTAGTTTGCACTCACAAGGCTCCTGGTTTTGGGAACTTTGAGATCACTGAGAGGCCTGGGCCAGGGAAGAAGGGGGGATGCAATGAGACCCCCCCACAATGAGAGGATCTGGCAGGTTCTTTAGCTCAGCCTCACCCAAAGAAGGGGGGGGGTCCCCTCTTGTTTTCCATTAAACAGAGCAAGTCCAGCCCTACAGTCTTCTAATGCCCAGGAGAGACCTTCAGCTCCTCAAAGCAGACCTGTGGTGACCAAGGTGTTACCCACCAGAGGCTAAACTGGCCGTGAACAGGTGTTGCTGGGGACTGGCTTTCAACCTGGTGACCTTAGCATCTGCTCCGTGGCCACAACACTGGCCAGCTGGCCTCACCCCACAGCGGGTTGTGCCAGGCTCTTGCTTCCCCCCCAGCCCACCCCAGCACAGAGGAATCACCGGGGAGTTTCTTCCCATTGAAACCACCAAAGCTGCTTCTGGTTTTGATGGTGGAAGGGTCGTTCTAATTTTATTTAAAAGCAAATGGCAGCGATTTTTACTGGGGGGAGGGTTTGGCAGCTGAGCAGGAGGGAGACTGGAGGAGAAGGAGCTGGCTGAGGGCTGCCAGGGTAAATCAACAGCTCCTGACAGATAAATCAGCAGTGTTTGGCCCTGGAATCAGTGCTGGTTTGAAGTGAGATGGATGGCGATGAAGCTTTTCAGAGTCTGAGTTTGGGCTGTGTGAGGGTCTCCGAGCCAGTCCCAGGAGCTGGCACTCCGATTCACCAGCCCTCCGGCCACCATGAATGCAAATGGTGGTTTTCCAGGACAAGAAGAGCAGTCCTGGAGGAGATCTCCCACAGGATCCTTTACTGGCTGCTGTCCCCGAGTGAGTTCTCGTTGTCCTGAGTTGCATCTCAGCCTCTGCCAGGGGTAGCAGCGGTGGCTTTGGAAGGCTCTTGGCGTAAAATAGGGCTGGATGAGCACCACAGCCAAGTCCTTCAGAAGACTCCTCCACTTCGATATTGAACCCTCTGTTATGAAGAGTCAGGAGCTTCTCATTGCACCGACGTGGTGAAGCTGGCATCTCCAAGAGTGTTAGCTGAGCTGCAGCCCCTCTGGGCTCTGCGTGGCTTTGCCCAGGTCCTAGAGCTGCTCTGGGATGGGGTGTGCGTGAGTCACGCTGCAGCAATCTCCTCAGGGCTGCTGCTGGCTCCTGCTGGAGATGGTGCACGTTTGGACTGGTTCAAGCAGAGCTGCTGAACTGGGTTAATGGCACCTCTCCCCTCCCTGCCTGGGCTCTCCCAGCGGGTGTTGGCTCTGGTCCCGGTGCGGGTGACGGTGGTGGTCTCTCCAAGCGCCTTCTCCCACTGCAGAGGTGCCCGAGCTGAGCACCTCACGGGCCATCGCATGGGAACAGCAAAGGATGGACCACGAGGCAGGAGCCAGTGGGGAAATGGGGCTTCTAGTCTCGGCCGTGATCCCAAACTGCTGCTGGGGCAAAGCACCCACCAGACAGCACCGAAACCCTGCCTGCCTTTCTTGCAAGAACCTGCTTGGCTCTTCCTCATCAACTGGGGGCTGCAGATGGAAGTTAGACGTGGTTTAGGGTGTCCAAAAGGTGGTTTCCAGCAACCCAGGCTAGGGGGAAGCAACAAGCCCCGGGCTGTTGCCCAGCTCTGCCCTCAGCACCGTGTTCCTGCGAGGTGTCTGCTGTGCAGCTGCGAGCAAAGGGGGTTTCTTCATCCATAGACCTCCCCACCAGCATCGTCCCTTCCTGGGCGCTGCGAGCAGTGGCCACCACGGTGGGTGCTGGGAGGTTGTAGCCTGGTCCAGCCCCGGTCCCGGCGCTCAACTGCGACGAACTATTAATAACCCCCCGGGCTGGAGGAAATGAAGGAAATGAAGTTAATACATGGAAATGTCTCCGTGTTTTCCCACTCCCTGCCTGTTGCTCCCTGCCCTTCTCGCCTGGCCCAGCCTGGCTCATGATGGCTCTGGGATAACCCAGTGTGGGGTTCCAGGGCTGCCAAGAGAGCAGAGCGGGATATGTCTGAGCTGGTTAGAAAGAGGGAGATGGCTTAGGGGGCTGTTCCTTGGGGGTGGAGGGGGGAAACCTGCGAACTTCAGGGCACATTTCATCCTTGCTGATGCTCTGTGGTAGCGGGAGGTTGGAGAAACCAGCTCGTGAGCACATGATGGGCTCTGTAGGACCAGGATCAGGCTGCTGGTGGAGGGGGAGCTTCCTGGGGTGCTCAAGGCAGGAGCTTTAGCTGACCCCAAATGCAAGGCTTGAGCTCAGGAAGGAGCAATTTCACAGAATCACAGAACATCAGGGATGGGAAGGGACCTTGAGAGATCATGCAGACCAATCCCCCTGCCACAACAGGATCACCTACATCAAGTTGCACAGGAACATGGCCAGGTGGGTTTTAAACGTCTCCAGAGAAGGAGACTCCACAATGCCCCTGGGCAGCCCCTTCCAGTGCCCTGTCACCCTTGCTGGGAAGAAGTTCCTTCTCACATTGATGTAGAAGCTCCTCTGTTCCAGCTCACACCTGCTGCCCCTTGTCCTATCACTGGGTGCCCCTGAGCAGAGCCTGGCTCCATCATCCTGACACCTGTCCTTTCCATATTGATCCACATTCATGGGGTCACCCATCAGCCTCCTTTTTCCCAGCTCAAGAGCCCCATCTCCCTCAGCCTTTCCTCAGCAGGGAGATGCTCCCCTCCCTCCATCATCTCTGTGGCTCTGCGCTGGCCCTGGCCTCTCTCCAGCAGCTCTGGGTCCTTCTTCACCTGCAAATCCCAAGCTCTGCTGAGGAGCCCATCTGCCTTCTTGAGAGACTGGAAGAAACACCTCCGTGGGGTGGCTGTGGAGTGCTGAAAGCAGTGCCTGGGGGATGAGCAACAAGCTCCTGTTGTTGTTTGCTCCTCTGCCAGCTGCTTTCTTCTTAAGACAAGACCCTCCTGGATGGAGCTGAGCTGCTCCCCCACGAAGGAGCAGAGATGGCAGCACCTATCTCCGTCAAACTTTCTGCTGAGTTGTGGAGAATCAGCCCAGGAAGGCTTAGAGGAAGCCTTTGAGAAAACCTTCTGAGCTTCTGCAGCGAAGCAGCTGCTCCAGCACTGTGTCTCACGCTCATCCATCACCTTGGGATTTCATCCTTCCCTCCAGGTTTCCCATCCTTAATTCGATTCCCACCGTGGTTCACCACCTCGTGCTGCTGGTGATGCTGGGAGGGCGCCTGTGCTGGTCCCAGAACCTGCTTGTGGGCTTCCTTTCCATTCCCTACACTTTACACTGGGAAGAGGAGGAATAAGCAAGGCCTGGGGCAAGAGCAGGAGTTGCTGCTCATGAATAAACCCAGCAGGGCTGGGGAGAGGGAGCAGGAGCACAAATGAACCCTTGTTAGAATGTGAAGCTGGAGTTAAATGAGGTGGTTTGGTGACCTCAGCAGCTCAATGGGTTTCTCTGCCCCATCCTCCAGCTGATAAGGCTCATCATGGGGAAACACAAAGGGCTGATCTCCTGCTGGAGGTGCCTTATCTGGGATGTGCAGTTGGGACCTCAAAGACAACCAACCCCCGGGGCGAAGGGGGTGCTAACTCCAGGGTGAGGATGTTGATTCCTCCTGCTCCTGGGGTCATCTCCTGCTGCCCCAGCAGCTCTGCTGGGGCTGAAGCCTCAGGGCTGGGCTTTGTTTAATAAAAGAGAGTAAAATCAGTGGTGCTGCTGGGCACCGGGTTGTGTCCTCCACCCCACTGTGCAGTGGGAGCTGGACATGTCCAGTCTGTGAGCTCCTCAGGGCCATCTGATTACCTGGGTGAATGAGTTGTAGGCTACAAAGCTGGATGTTGGGCTAAGCCACCTGGTGCCTGTCTCCCTTGAGACCAAAAAGCAAGATGAGGTGAGCTTAATCCTTCCCCTGCCTTGTTCATGGCTGTTTTCCTGACCCCACACCACTGGGAACACCAAGATGGGGAAGTTCCCTGGTTTAGGAGGCTCCGTCCTCAGGTTTGAGTCCCCAGGGTGGGTGGGTAGGTAGGTAGGTGGGTGAGTGGATGTTCCTCCCCTCGAACAAGCAGGCAGCAGTGTGAGGGATTAGGGAAAAGGAGGCAGAGGGGAAGCTGTCGCAGCCCCATGTGATGTGGTGAAGGTCTCGGAGGGTGTTGTGGGGTACTTGGGTGGCACCTGGGATTCCCCATCCCAGCTCAAGGGTCTGAATGATGTCCAGCGTTGGTGGAAGGATGATGGGGCTGGGCTCGTCCTGGGTCAGCGGGATAGGAAATGAACTGAACTTGAACTAACTATAATGGGAAATGAAAGAGGACAACGGAGCAGATGCTGCTGGATCTTTATAAAGATAAAGGACAAGGACTGAATGAGGAGTATGGAAGCGCTTAACCCTTCTGGGAGGCAGCAGGGGGGAATGAAGGAGCCTGTAATGGGGTGTTAAGGTGTCTGAATTGCAAAACGAGGATGGGTGATTGTGTGATCTCATGTTTTCAGTGTCTTCACTGCACACAGGGTGGGTGAGGAGCTGCCTGCACCCTGCCATCCCAGCAGAAAGCAGCTGGGCTGTTGGAATGGCAGAAGGATGATTTCTTGGGATACCTTCATTAGAGGAGCTCAGTTTGTGATGCCTCTGTCCCTGCAAAACCAGCTCGGGTTTGCAAGAAGCCCTTAATGCCTTATCGCTCGTGGTTTGGTCTTAGGTCAGGGATGTCCCTGAAGTCGCATTTAGGCTGCCCCAGGGTAATTACAACTTGATAGTGTTTGCATGGAGGAGGGAGGGGGAGGGACTGGTGGAGGCCACCACATCATCTGTGGCTCCAGCTGAGCCCACTGGAGCTGCAGATTTTTGCTAGAGCCAGACAGATGAATCGAGACAGCTGCTGGGTGTCTTCTGGGGACCACCTTGTGGTCCCTGCGGTTTGTGGAGCTGGTGGTGGGCCTGAGGCAGCAATCAACAGGAATTCCATCCGTATTGATGTCTCAGCTGAGCGCCACCACCTCCCATTTCAGCCAGGATCTGCCCCTTCTTTAGTCATTGAACTCTCTGTGGAGCTCTGGGATTTCCCCAGCGGAAGCAGAATTTAAGGGCTTTCTGCTGGTTGTTCCTGCCCCCCTCGCCCCCAGGCAAGGTGAGGAGATGCTGAGGTGGGGGGTTGGACATTTGCAGTCAGACGTGTCCCCAAAACAATCGGAAAACCAAGCGTAAACACCCTCGAGCCCTGTGGAGTAACTGATCTCCTGCTCTGGCAGGGGGATTGAACTGGATGATCTTGCGAGGTCCCTTCCCATCCCTAATGTTCTGTGATTAACTGCTGCTAGGACTTCAAACTCCAACTACAGGCATAGGAAAGGCTGCAGTCAAACCCTTTTATACCTCGTGCCGGTGATGATTTAACTCCCCCGGCTCTTTTCAGTATTACAACGGCTGTTTCTCAAACCAAATATGGGCGACCTCCTGTTTATCCGGGCAGGAACATCTCCAGACCTGCAGAGAAATGAACTCCACAGGTGGAAGAACTAAGCGGAGCTTCTCCTTGGGTCACCTCAGGGGTTGGGGAAGGGGTTGGCGGAGCCTCGTGCTGCTGCTCCAGGTGGCTCTGGGTTGCCTGATGGATCATTGGAAGCACCTGGCCAAAGACAAAGGAGTTAATTGAGATCAGGTGGGGTTGGGGGTGCAAAAGGGGCTTCTCGTGCTCTTTGCCCTCTGACGGTGAGTCTGGTGCAGCCTGTGACGGGCACCCTGCTCGGGAATGAGGAGCTGAGGATAAAGTGCAGGGAGTTTCCCCCTCAGTCTCATCGTGGAGGATGTTGGAGGGTGGTGGAGAACCAGCGAGGAACCAGCAGGTGGGTGCCTGAGGTCTCAGTGTTGAGCTCCCGCACTTCACGTCCCCACGCACCGAGGCTGGGGTGGGCAGTGGGATGAGGTCGTTGGAGGGGGTGGGATTG
>JAOXOE010032135.1:0-11310 GCA_028565055.1 Phoeniculus purpureus
ATGGAGCCAGGCTCTGCTCAGTGTCATCTAGTGATAGGACAAGGGGCAATGGGTGTGAGCTGGAACACAGGAGGTTCTCCATCAATATGAGAAGGAACTTCTTCCCAGTGGGGGTGACAGAGCCCTGGAAGGGGCTGCTCAGGGGTGTTGTGGAGTCTCCTCCTCTGGAGACATTTAAAGCCCACATGACCATATTCCTGTGTGACTTGGTCTAGGTAATCCCGCTGTGGCAGGGGAATTGGACTAGATGATCTTTCGAGGTCCCTTCCAATACTCAATGTTCTGGGATTCTATGAATAAATATAGTTCCTATGAAGAGTAGAAGTGTTACTTTCAGTGCAATTCCTGAAGTGATGCAGTGTGACTGAGCTCAATTGGTACCAGTTTCTTTTCAGTTTAACATCTTTTTGCCAATTCCTTAGACACATAATGCTCTTAAAGTTCAGATCTGCTGAATAAATTGCACCCTTCAACATTTTCTAGTTAGTTATTTTTGTCCAGCTTCTTGTGTAATGTTGCCAAATCTCTTCAAGCAGTTTCTTTAAATTGCATAAGAGCATGGCTTGCTCTGTCATGATATGTCTGCCAGACAACCATTATGTACACTAGAGATACTTGCACTGATTAATAGTCATACTGCTTGTATTACATAAGTGTAGTGATTACAGCCACAAATAGTTGTGATAATTTTTGTTTTGAGTGATTGTATCCAGTCTGTACATACATTTCATGGGACAGGAAGTTGGTTGGAGTGATGTGATGCCAGGTGACTTTTGTTTTGAGAGCTTAAGAAATATATCAACTGTGACCACGCATCATGTTGCTATGGTGATGAGTGAATGCTCCAGTATATATGTTCATCTGTAGACTGGCTTTCGAATTGTACAACCTCTATTAATTTGTTCTTGAAACGCTGCCATCTTTCTGATCAGAGCCCATCTGTCTCGTTCTATAATTCTTGAAATGTGAATTGTATAGAATGAAAGAGTCGCCACACTAGAAACTGACTGCAGCGTGTATTTCTTGTTAAAGTGCTGTACTAGCAATGAGGTGCAACGTGCTGTCTTGAATTCCTTCTGTGAGTGTGTTCCAAATGGATTTAAGAAAACAATCCCACCAATTACTTTTTTCCAGGATTTACTGTTGCTTGGAGCTACAGCCATTGAAGACCGCCTGCAAGCAGGTGTTCCAGAAACAATAGCCACGCTAATGAAGGCAGAAATTAAGATCTGGATTCTGACAGGAGACAAACAGGAAACAGCTCTCAATATAGGTATCTGTCATTCTGGTTAGTTGGAATTTGTCTGACATGTGGCAGCTTACATACCTGATCTGCTGTGTGGGATGTACATAAAAGCAGGCCTGCCTTTTACAGAATGATTCCTTGGTGGCAGGCAGGCAAGTGGTAGCCTTCACTTCAGAGAAGGGAGGATTGTTTTGCTTCAGGATTGTTTTGCTAAAGAAAACTTCTCTTGCGTAAGTGCAGTTCTTGTATGGAGTGAATATAGAGAACTGTTCTGATGGAAACTTGAGAGCACAGCTGGACACTAATGATTCAGCTGGGCTATGCGCTGTGTCAAACGGCCTTTTTACAGCTTTTCTTACTGACTGCCTTTTCTAGACTTTAATGGAGTTTGGGGCAAGATGCAAAATATGGCTAAACAAAGTGTGTAGCTCACAACTTCTTGCAAACCTTGTCTGTGCAAGTAGGTAGATTGCTCAGTAACAGCTCCTGCTGTTGCTTAAGGCAGATGTTAGTCAAGTATGTCATGTATGTTGGTGTAGGTGTGTTACTGCTGTTGACTGTAGTGATACACTGTTGTGTTTTGATGCTATGGAGTGATTAATATGTGGGGTTTTTTAAGCCATAGTGTGGATATTCTTGTCTCAAACTTGTTGCTCTCATTAACTTTAAAATTATGTACTTTGTAATACAAAAACATACCTTGCAGTTATGTGAACTGTTCTCTTCCCCTTCTACTCTGCCCTGGTGACACTGCACCTGGAATCTTGTGTCCAGTTCTGAGCCCCTCAGTTCCAGAAGGACACAGAACTGCTGGAGAGAGTCCAGCACAGAGCCACAGAGATGAAGGGAGTGGAGCATCTCCCTGATGAGGAAAGGCTGAGGGAGCTGGGTCTCCTGAGCTTGGAGAAAAGGAGACTGAGGGGTGACCTCACTGATGTTGATAAATACGGAAAGGGCAGGTATCTGGAGGATGGAGCCAGGCTCTGCCCAGTGGCATCCAATGATAGGATGGTGAGGTTGACACAGCACTGGAATGGGTTGCCCGGGGAGGTTGTGGACTTACCTTCTCTGGAGACATTTAAAACCTGCCTGGCCACATTCATGTGTGACTTGATGTAGGTGATCCTGCTGTGGCAGGGGGATTGGACTGGATGATCTTTCGAGGTCCCTTCCAGTCCCTAGTGTTCAGTGATTGTGTGTCTTTCTCTATCAAAGCTGGTACCAAGGGATGAACCAAGCAGCATTGCAGTTAGCTCTCTGCTTCAGCCATCTACCTTATTTCTGCTATGACTTTCCTAGTTCAGCAAGTTCTTGTTTGACTCGCTATCTGCAGATTGTGTTCTTCAAAAGCAGTAGGCAGCTCAATAAGAGGCAATCATCATCTTTTGATGAACTCAAAACAACATAGGTAGAGACATTGACATAAATAGCTGAAATACGTGGATATGTAAACTGACAGCCGCCAGCCTGAACACAAGTGAAAGAGCTTTAAGCAATTCCTTATGCTGAAGGCTGTGAAAGGGACTTCCATCTTGTCTTTAAAACTGCGGGAGGTTGTGTGTGTTTCTTTTATGATAGTAACTTGAAAAGAGTAAGCATCTCCCTTGCAACTTCTAAATTATCACTTTGTTTACTGTACAATTGGGTAGTCAAGCTCTGGAACTTAATTAACTTCATGTTTAAGTTGGCTTGAAAGTACAAACAGTTGGCATCCTTCCAGTTTTTGTGTGTAACCCATTAAAGCTGTAGTAAACATTCAATTTAGAACCCAGTGCACATGTACACTTCATGCTTCAGGTATAAATATGCTGTCTGGGGAGTAGAAGGTATTTTTATGCTCTCATTGCATATGGAGGTTGTTCTTATGGACTCTTGCTTGCTGTATGGATGTGTGCTAAGGGTTATTTGATCTCTTGGCAGCTTCCTTAAGATGCTGGCGTTCTTCTGTTGTTCTTGTTTCCTCTTGATTCTTTGGCCTTCATGATCTGTCTCTTTTTTTTTTACACTCATGACCTCTCCAAAGAGTTCATGATTGACCTGGCCATGGGGTGGTTCTGTGCCTTCTACTCAGCTATGTTTCTGGCAAAATTTAATACCGATAAACCAACTGCATTCTCTGCCTACAGAAAACAGGAGTTCCAAGCTGAAAAACATCTTTGAACACAGCGTACAGTCCTCAGTTTTCATCAGCTCAAACAGTCCTTAGCCAGTGTGTGCAAACAACTCCAGAAGGCTTCACATGATTCTTGTAGCTTCATCCTTCTCTTAAAAATGCCTGCCCACTTGGAACCCTTGTCTTTCACTGGCATTAAGGTAGTAGATTTGGGTCTACTGCTATCCTAGTGCTCAGCAGGATCTTGGAAAATTGAACATATTTACTTCCAGCCAGTGACTCTTTTAGAAACGCCTTTGTTTTCTGGGAATGGAAATACTGAATTGCTTGCTTGCCTTCAGCCTACAGTTGAGCTGAGTGTTCCTATCTAGGGTATGTGTTGGTAACTGTGAGCACTACCAATAGTTGTAGAAAGGTTTTGCATGGAAGGGACCTTTTAAGGACCTAGTATAATCCTCCTGCCATGGGAAGACTCATCTTCCACCAGTTGGGTTGCTCAGACCCCATCCAACCTGACTTTCAACTGATGCCATGATGAAGCATCTCAAACTGCTTTAAGCAACCATTTCTAGTCTCGCCTTCGCTATCTAAAAGTTTCTTCATGTTCAGTCATAATGTACACTTGGCTTAAAACCAGTGCACTTTAACGTGTCATTGTAGGCCTTGGTTAAAAGTCTTTCTCAGGCTTTTGTATAAGCCTCCTTTGTACATGAAAGGGTCTTCCTGGAACTTTCTCGAGGCTGAAAACTTCGAACACTAAGCCTTTTTTCATAGGAGGGCTGTCTAGCCCTCCAGTTGCTTTTATGATCATCCTCTACACAGGTCTGTCTGCTTTGTGCTGGGAACCCAGGGATGGATATAGTACTTTGGTTGAAGACTGGTGTCCTACTTCTCATCCTCCATTATCCACGCCTGTGTCTTGATAGGACTACTCTCAATGTACTCAGCCCACAGCCTGGAACAGGTTCCTCAAGGCAGTTGTGGCTGCCCCATCCCTTGAAGTGTTGATGCCAGGTTGACTGGGTCCCTGAGTAACGCGATCTAGTGAAGGTGTCCCTGCTTGTGCAGGGGGTTTGGGACAAGATGATATTTAAGGTCTCTTCCAACCTTGGCCATTCTATGTTTCACATCTTATGCCAGACTTTGAACTAGCAGTTGATCTTACTCAGTTAATCGTACTCTCCTCAGAAGCATTGATTAGAAATATGCCCTGATCTTGGACAGTGTCACTTCTCCTTGTCCTGTTAGTAGTGTAAATAATAGCTATTCCAAAACTATTACAGGACTTCAAAACATGACTACAAATGTCACTTGTGATCTTACGGTGGGCAGTCACTTTGCTATAGTGCTGTGTATTAATATAATATTCCTGAGATTGTCCGTAACAGATCTCCTGTAAACTGGTGTTAGGCCTGATTTACATCCTTATATTCCCATCTTGATCTCATTCTTGTTTGATGTGATGGCAAGATGCAGAATGACCTCAGCTGCAGGATTCTATTGGTTCTGCCTTCTCCATGACTTCTGAGATGCACAGCAAAGCAATGCTCTTTGCCACAGCTGGGTTTTTCTCTCAGCTTCACTTGTCAAGTGGCATCTTGCTCGTTTTAAAAGAGGTGAGATGAAGCAGTGAGCAGCGGTTTAGAAATGACAGCTTGCTATTTCAGCTGCCGTTCCAATCAAATGTTACTAGAAAATCCTTTTGAATTAGTTATACTGAATTTGTAACAGCCTACTGCATAAGGCTGTTGCCATTCCCTGGGGAAAAAATAACACTGACAGGGAGGGAAGTGCTGGAGTTTGTAATAGTCTCTCTCCTACTGTGGTTTAACCCTGACTGGTAACTAAACCCCACAGAACTGCTTGCTCACTCCTCTCTGGTGGGGTGGAGTAGAGAATCTGATGGGTCAAAGTGAGAAGACTTGTGAGCTGAGAAAAAGACTGCTGAACAGGTAAAGAAAAAACCACGTGTACATGCAAAGCAAAACAGGGACTTCATTCATCACTTGCTGTCGGCAGGCAGGTTTTGAGCCATTTCCAGAAAAACCAGGCACTCTCACACTAAATGGTTACCTGGGTACTCAAGACTCTGAACATCCCCCCACTTGCTTCCCCCAGCTTTATTATGCTGAGCATGACAATGTACAGAATGGAATGTTCTTTTGGTCAGTTGGGATCAGCTGTCACAGCTTCCTGTGTTCCCAAACCACTTACTGAGAGCAGAAAAGGTGTCAACTGTGTGGAAACACTGCCCAGTGATAACAGTAACATCCCTGTGTCATCAACAGTGCTCATCCCAAATCTGAAATATGCCTGTGTGCCAACTACTGTGAAGAAAATTGATGCTACTGTAACCCACACCAGCACACCCTTTAAAATAAGGAAGTGGTACTTCAGTCTGGAACTAATTTCTGAAACATTTTCCCCAAGTCAGTGTCTTCTCTAAACTAGTCAAAGCCTCATCACTCACTTCTGTACTATTGCTCTATAAAACTTGTTCACAGGCAGAATCAGAGGCTATCAGTGACTTGTTTTGTTTCAGGCTGCATTTTGTTAGACTCCAAAGCACAAAGTAAACTGTAGGTTATTAGCACCTCTAAGATGAAAATGTATCTGCAAACTTAACAAGGCTGGGGAAAAATGCATGGTTGGAAGGATCTCCTAGATCAGAGTCTAACCATACCCACAACAACAAAACCTAACTACCTAAATACCTGGTTGATCGAACACAAACTAACCCTCTCCGTGCTGCCGCTAGAGCAGGGCAGGAAGCACCATGGCTACACATTTCTGAAATACCTCCAGGGATGGGGACTACACCACCTCTCTGGGAAGGCCCTTCCAGTGCCTCACCACTCTTCCTGTCAAGAATTCCTTCCTCACATCCAATGCAAACCTCCCCTGCCTCAACTTCTGACCATTTCCCCTGGTTTTGTCATGAGTTCCTAAGGAGAAGAGGCCAAACCCTACCTCTCTACAACCTCCTTTCAGGTAGTTGTAGAGGGCAATGAGGTCCCTCCTCTTCTCCAAACTAATGCTGCCCAGCTCCCTTAGCCTCTCCTCATACCACTTGATCTCTCAACCCCTGATGAGGTTGGTAGCTCTCCTTTGGACATTCACAAGGACATGTAATGATAGGACAAAGGGTAATGTGTTTAAGCTAGAAAATTGTAGATTTAGACTAGATGTTAGGGGAAAAAGCTCTTTACTATGAGGATGGTGGGTCACTCAAACAGCCTGCCTAGAGAGGTGGTGGAGATCTCAAGGTCAGGCTTCATGGGTCTGTAGGCATCTGAAGTCTAGTGAGTCGTGACCCTGCTGGTTGTATGGAGGTTGGACTGGATGACCTTTAGAGGTCCCTTCCAACTCAATATATTCTGTGATTCTCTGATATTCCACACAGCTCTGAAAATGGGAAAGAAACACAGCTTCTGCAGGTGATCAAACCTGCTGCCACAAAGTGCCTGGCTGTGTGGTACAGGCATCCCTTCCACAAAGGAAGTCGAGCGATTTGATTGCTGGCATTTCTTTCTTGACAAGTAATTCATGCAGGAGTATTAACCCTGGATTATACCTACAAAACTAGTCCAATTAGAAAAGTTCTGTAGCCTGAGGAAATTATTTGCATTGCTATTGCTTAGCCAGTATGAGCCTTCCCTAGAGGAACCCAGAAACCCACTAAATAAACTCATGCCTCAGTTCTCTTGCTGTTGTGAGATACGGAGAGGGATACCTCATCACACTGACTATGCTGCAGTATCCTCCACTCTTCATTTTAAAAAGACTTCTGAGACCTCATTTTATTTGATAGCAGTTTCTTATGGTAGGTATAATTCAGTTTTGTACAGAACGTGAGCTAAGTAACAATTATATTGTATTTCCTTCTCCTCTTTAACTTAGATCAGCCATAAAAGCCAATGAATTCTTAGCTGTTTTCTGAAGCTGCATTACTTTGCTAATCCCAAGAGAACTTGTGAGCTTTTAGGCTAATGAACTGGGGTCAGTCTGATGTGAGTTTGCATTTGTCTCTTGTCATTAATAAGCTGGCATTCAATTGTTTGTTCTTGTAAATGCCAAGTGTATTTATCCCGGATATGATTTCTTCACATCTGTGACCGTTGTGTGGCAGAGGAACTACCACTATAGTCACTTTATGTAGTGCTGTAGTTACTGGTTTTTGCACTTACAATAATAAAATGTTGGTAAAATTTTACTAGCCTTCCTGATAGGAGTAACTGCTCAAGAGGTAAATTGTTATCTGACTCTCAGAAGTTTTTCCTAAGGTTTAGCTAAACTGTAAAGGTTCTTCTACAGAGTGTAAAACCTTTTGCTTTTTCTTTCTCTTGCAGGATATTCTTGCAGACTTATTTCACAGACCATGTCTCTCATCCTGGTCAATGAGGATTCACTAGATGTAAGTAAGCATTTTGTTGATAAAAGGTGTTGCTAATAACAGGGAAAGCTGTTGTGCTTTATGAGTTTATTTCTCTCTTGCCTTTTAGAGGTAGCAGTGTAAACAATTAATGGCAGAATAAGTGTGGGTTGTGCGAAAACTTCTCCTGAGGTCCTTGTCCTCCTGTAAATCTCAAAGTCTCGGAAGAAGATGCTAATAATTAGGATCCATGGGCTTGATTGTTCTGCAGACTGGTGTGGCATCAGGCTGAGCAAGTTGGGGTTGTTCAGTATGGAGGAGGCTCCCAGGTCACCTAGCAGCTTTCCAGTCTCTGAAGGGGTCTATGAGAAAGCTGGGGGGAGGGCTTTTCATGCAGGTGGTAGTGAGAGTACAAGGGAAAAGGGTTCCAGACTTGAAGAGGGGAGAGAGTGAGGTTGGACATGAGGACCCAATGGTTTCCTGTGAGGGTGCTGAGATGCTGGAACAGGTTGCCCAAGACAGTTGTGGCTGCCCCGTCCCTGGCAGTGTTGAAGGCCAGGTTGTCTGGGGCCCTGAGGAACCTCCTTCAGTGAAGGTGTCCCTGCCTGTGCAGGGTGGTTGGAACTAGATGATCTTTAATGTCCCTTCCAACCCTGGCCATTCTATAGTACAGTTTAGGCTTTAAGGGATAGGCCGAGGGATAATGTGTTACAAGAAATAAAAACAATTGTGTAAAAAGCTGTCCTCCAGCATTGCTTGAAACAGCAGTAAGCAAACTTGTGGCTGAGCAAGCTTTACTGTGAGCTTGCCTACATAAAGCTCTCAAGACTTAAGAATTAGATTAAAAATTGTACGCAAGTGCTTTTATGCTCCTCAGGTATGTGGGAGCTAGATAAAATCATACTCCCATATGTTTTTCATTACTCTACAAAAGCAATGAGGGTGCTGGATCACTGCCACAGGTTGCCTAGAGAGGTGGTTGTGGCCCCATCCTTGGAGGCATTCAGGGTCAAGCTTGATGGGGCTCTTGGCAAACTGGTCTAGTGAGTGATGGCCTTGCTTGTTGCAGGGGGATTGGACTAGATGACCTTTGGAGGTCCCTTCCAACCCTATGCTTCTAAAGTAGGGGATTTAGCTAATGTGATTTATGTACTTAAGTCTTGCTATCCTATTAGATCCTTCTGTTTAGGGAAGTATTTGATTGTTCACTTCAAACATAAAATAAAGGGTTATGACAGGTGGTTTCAGTAGATCCTGTGTGATGTTAAAAACGCTGCTTTATTAAGAACTCATTGTGAGACTGTATCTTTTCAGCTTGATCTGCTTACAGTTGGTGGATTCAACATGTGGGTTCTGACATTCTTCTTACCTATCTCTTTTGAGTCGTCTTGAAGACTTCTCTTGGTTAATGGCCACTTCTTTCCTATGTAGTAGCTTCAGTGTACAACCTGTACCTCAATATGCACACCAAATGTTGAATTAGTTGTAACAAAATGAGGCCTGTCACTAGTATCACAGTACATCTGAGAATTCACTTCTGCAGAGATTGCAGAACAGAAATGTCAGGGATTGGAAGTGACCTCGAAAGATCAGCCAGTCCAATCCCCTTGCCACAGCAGGAAGCTGAAGACACTTTGCAGAACTCAATGCTGAGCAGTTAGCTTGGTAAATTTGTTGTGTTGGTAAAGTAGTAGTGGAAAAATTAGAGTGGGAAGAAACAAGAGAGAGACTTCACCACAAAGTGAATAGAGATATCTTTTCCACATAGTAATGTCTTTTCCACACCTTCCAATTGTAGCTCATTCCTTTTGGCTTCCCTTCGATGAGCTAAAAAGGTGAGCTGATACTTTAACAGTGCTAAAGCATTAAAGATTGGTGTCTGTTTTTCATGCTTTTCACTTGCATAGCTTTACTTCCTTGAAATAACATCACCTAAGCCTTGCAATTACAAAAAAAAAGCTGAGAACATCTTTTTTGGTCCTGTAACTTCACATGTCAGTGTTGGAGATGACAAACCTAATCACAGCTGAATATGCCTCTGGCAGAGGTTCTAAGGCAAGGGGTCATGGCTGCATTTTGGAGTTAGTTGAGTCTGAAAAGTGATAACTGTTAAACAACATCGCTGTGCAAAGCTGAGAATGTACTTCAGACTGCAATGCGTCGATAGTCTTTGAGCATTTCATTTGTCAAGTGCAGATTGTATACTTGAAATGGCCCATAAAAGGTGACTGCAGTTGATCCATGTTGAATAATGTGGAGTCCTTAACAAGCCGCTAATAAGTGGGTATGTTTTAGCAAAAATAGCGGTAAAAGAAAGTGGCACTAAAGGAAAACAGCAGCAAAAGGTATCTATTCTTAGTTTATTCATGTTCTAGGTAGACCTCCGCAGAAAAACGCAGGCAAACAACAGCCTGTGGAAAATAGTGTTGCATGTTCTGATTTTCATCTGCCACTCACTCACGTAGATGATGTTCAAGCAATTTATTTTGGGGTAGGCAAGGGTATTGCAAGTTTTGCAGTTAAAAAGACAAATGGATAACAATGGCCTGTCAGACAAGTAAAACAACCCTCACTGATACATAGATGCTGGTCTTTGAAGAAAATGAGAGATTACATGGTAGATAGACAGTCTCCCACAGCATTCTCAAACTGAGGCAGTGTGCTCTGGATGATCAGGTAGTGAGGTAGATGGTGAACTGGCTGTAGGATAAGAGCCAGGGAGTGTAGTGATCAGTGTCACAGAGTCAAGTTGGAAACTTGAATCTAGTGGAGTTCCCAGGGGGTTGGTACTGAGAGCAGTACTAGTTAGTCTATTCATTAATGGCTTGGACGAGGAAGTAGAGAGTGCTATCAGCAAGTTTGCTGATGACACAAAGCTGGGATGAGTGGCTGACACCCCAGCAGAATGTGCTGCCATTCAGCAGGACCTGGATAGGCTGGAGAGCTGGGCAGGGAGACATTTAATGAACTATAACAAGGGCAGTGTAGGGTCTGGCATCTGGGTAAGAACAACCCCAGGGACCAGTATCTGTTGGGGACTGACTTGTTGGAGAGCACTGTAGGAGAAACAAACCTCTGGGGGTCCTGGTGGCCAGTAGGATGACCATGAGTCAGCTATGGGCCCTTGTGGCCAAGAAGGCCAGCGGCATCCTGGGGTGGGTCAGAGTGGGTGGTAGTTAGAAGATTGAGATAGGTTCTCCTCCCCCTCTGCTCTGCCCTGGTGAGACCACATCTGGAATACTGTGTCCAGTTCTGGGCCCCTCAGTTTCAGAAGGACACAGAGCTGCTGGAGAGAGTCCAGCGCAGAGCTGTAAGAATGATGAAGGGAGTGGAGCATCTCCCTGATGAGGAAAGGCTGAGGGAGCTGGGTCTCTTGAGCTTGGCAGAAAGGAGACTGATGGGTGACCCCATTAATATTTATAAATATGGAAAGGGTGGGTTTCAGGAGGATGGAGCCAGGCTCTGCTCAGTGGCACCCAATGACAGGACAAGGGGCAATGGTTGTGAGCTGGAACAGAGGAGGTTCCACATCAATGTGAGAAGGAACTTCTTCCCAGTGAGGGTGACAGAGCACTGGAA